>JAODAL010003739.1:0-168062 GCA_025379985.1 Phyllomedusa bahiana
CCCTTTTCCCCCGGCCCTCAGCTTTTCCCTTGCCACAACCACCACCTTTGCAACGAAAACACGGGTTTTTAACTTGACACAAAAACGAAACCCTTTGAATGCCCCCAAAAACCTGTTTTTTGCACTCTGACGGGTCTATGCTGATTTAATCTTAAGACCCGCAGCAAAAACCACGCGGTATCCTTAGTTTTTGGGAGTACAGCACCACACTCAAAAACACATGTCTTGATCCCCCGCTGCCCCCAAAAGTGTACGAAAACAGCCTAGCCGCCGCCCGCTTGGGGGACAGGGCCTGATTTTGGGGTGATCTCGACATGCGCTCCCCCAAAAAGGGGACTAAGGTCACCAAAACTTTCCACTTTTAAAACCCTTGCCCACACGGGCACGGGAAACAAAATGCGCCCCCATTTTTCGCCCTTTTTATTATAAGACCGGTCCTTTTACCGACTTAACAGGTCGGGAACCAAAACCCTTGGTGAAAATATACTATAACCGAAATTAGGGCATGTGGGGCCGTTGATCAAACAAACTAACTCAGATAAAGGGTTTTAGAGATTTAATTTACCTTTAAGGGCCACTAGACGGGTAAATGTACAAGATGGAAAAATAATATACAGGTCAGAGGGGAGGTGCAAATACAATTTAAGGTTTACGACAAAGGCGAAAAAATAAGTCAATTTTACCTTGTTTTTTTAGGCCCGGGCCGCAGGGGGCATATTGGCCTGGCTGCTGCGCGGAATGCCTAAACTTTTTTTTAGGGGCCCCCCCCCCGGGGGATCAACGGAAGAGCCACCCCGGCTCCGGCTTATATCTGTGGGGGGACAGCCCACTGGCAGCCCCCTACACACCCCTGGGACAGTCTATGACCTCCTCCCACTCAGGCGGGCATTTCTGTAAAACCCAAAAGGACTAAAAATCGGCCGGGGCCTTGGCAAGAACCGACGGAAAGCATCAAAAAACGGGCTGGACTCCCCAACGCCTGGATGTGAGACACGCCAATTTTATGGACTCCCGGGGTCCGGTTTGTGGATATCTCCCCCCATCGTCCTGGAACCGGGAAATGGGAATGGCGTGCGGGAGATTTCCAAAATTTTGGATATAACTCCCATGGACCATTATGACGGTCGCCTAAAATCGAATGAAATAGGGAGCGACCCGCTGGGCTAATTGAGCAAAGTTTTTGAAACTTGCGAGCTTGGACCAGCATTTGTTCAGTGCTAATAGGGGTTTCATGAGGATCCTTTCATGGGTTGACCCCATGCTGGGCGACTTCCTACAGAGCATGGGGGAAAAGAGCTTCTGATTAACATGTACATTGAGCTTGTCCTGTGGGGGGGGGAACGGGGTTTTTGTGTTGATTAGTGGTTTGGGGAGAGAAAGTCAGTGGGGGATGCAGTGAAGTGAATTCTTCCTCACAGTGTTGAATAAGAAGAGTGAAGAAGATTCATCAGGCAGATTGATGGGTATAGTTGTGCTTCCAATGTGTTCGGGGAAAATACTGAGGTAATAGCCAGTCGTGTAGAATATATAAATTTGTCGAGATGGTTTTATATCAGGAAAATTAAAACCCCTATTAGATTTACTGTATGTTTCTGTAGAATATTATGAAGGTCGCATAGGCGCTTTCCCTGCCATATAAAGGTTTTATACAACTTATTTATGTTTTTCATCCCAGGAACACTTTGTAACAATGGGAAGTAGTCTGTGGACAGGTTGTCTAACAGTCTAAATTTGTTGTGCCCCAAATAATCTATTTAAAATTTTTGCCTAGGCAAACTTAAACTCAACATTTTTTCTATCTATTAAAAACAAAACAACTTTTTATTATATCTAACTCTTAACCTCTATACACACAAATTTTAAAAAACCGACTCTATCCTCATCTTTTAACCCTTTTTGCTTCTGAAAAGGGGAAAAACCCCCCTTTCTATCATCAAGTCCTGGTGGAACCCCACCATTAACAGAACCTTAATAATAGCAAAGTAAAAGCTTTTAGTAAGGGAAACCCCAACCAAAATTGGGCGTCACCCAAACTCAAGACACAGAACAAAAAGGGCCCCCTTTTACAAAACCCTCTGCAGCAGGTGAACCCCGTAGGGCAAGGTGAGAGATCACAATTTTAAAAAAGCATGGGGTGACCTCGCCCACATGTTTCGCCAGCTAACCTGGCTTTATCAAGGCTTAGAGGTCCGATAAAGGCTTAGAGGCTTGATAAAGCCAGGTTAGCTGGCGAAACATGTCGGCGAGGTCAGGCATGACGTTTTAAATTGTGATCTCTCACCTCTGTCTACAAGTGTCACCTGCTGCAGATGGTGTCACAAGGGGACCTCATTTGTTCTGTGTCTATGAGATTAGGGACGACTGCCCAAGTAGTTGGCTTGGGATCCCTTACTGAAGCTAGTACTTTGCTATATATATAAGGCTCTCCTGTTAATAGGTGGGGTTCCACCAGACTTGATGATAGAAAGGGAGTTATTCCCTCTTTCAGAAGCAAAAAGGGTTAAATGATGAGGATAGAGATCAGGTTTTTAAATAGTGTGTATAGAGGTTAAGAGTTAGATATAATAAAAGTTACGTTTTAGTGTTTAATAGATAGAGAACTGATAGAGTTTAAGTTTGCCTATGGCAAAATAGTAAATATAGTGATCAAAAGTCACTCTTTGTTCTCTTGCGAGATTTTTTTGGAGATTATGTCTCAAAATAACTCAACACACAAACCTCAATGTCTAAACAGCTGGCAATAAAAATGAGTACACTCTTAAGTAAAAATGGACAAATAGTGACCAATTTGCCAATTCCTTTCCTGATGTCATGTTGTTAGTTTTACAAGGTCTCAGGTCTGTTTGGGGAGCAGGTGTGTTAAATTTGGTATTATCACTCTCACACTCTCTTATACTGGTCACTAAAAGTTCAACATGGCACCTTATGGCAAAGAACTGTATGAGGATCTGAAAAAAAGAATTGTTCTATATAAAGATGGGCTACACTATAAAAAGATTGACAACACCCTGAAACTGAGTTGCAGAACAGTGGCCAAGACTGTACAGCGGTTTAACAAGACAGGTTCCACTTCCACAACAATAGGCCTTGCCTTAGTCAAGGAAGTAGCGTGCACATGCTCAGCATCATCTGCGGAGATTGTCTTTTTGCAAAATAGATGTATGAGTCCTGCCAGCATTGCTGCAGAGGCTAAAGGGGTTGGGAGTCAGCCTGTCAGTGTTCAGACACACTGCATCAAATTGGTCTGCATGGCTAAGGAATATAAAAGAAAATCAGCTCATCGTCCATCACCAGAATGCAAGGACCCTCCAGGCCATGGAGAAGCATGCAGAAAACTTGAAAAAGTATGGTCCAGCACTCCGGAATAGGCCAATAAAATCACCAAATTTATTAGAAATGTATAAAAAAACATGCAGCAAGCAAGCACAAAAACAAGGTGTATGCTCTGGTCTGCATGGCTGTCTTTCCAGAAGGTAGCCTCTTCTAAAAATGATACACAAGAAAGCCCACAAACCATTTGCTGAAGACAAGCAGACTTAAAGACATGGATTACTGGAACCATGTCATGTGGTCTATGGAGACCAAGATAATCTTGTTTGGTTCAGATTGTGTAAAGCGTATGTGGTGGCAAAAAAAGTGAGGAGTAGAAAGCCAAGTGTGTCTTGCTTACAGTAAAGCATGCTGTGAGAGTTTCATGGTTTGAGGCTGCATAAGTGCTGCCGGCTATGGGGAGCTACAGCTCATTGCGGGAACCATGAATATCAACATGAACTTTGACATACTGAAGCAGAGCATGAACCCCTTCCATCAAAAACGGGGTTGCAGGGTAGTATTCCAACATGATGACAATGACTGCAAAATACATCTCGAGGACAACCAGTGCCTTGCTAAAGAAGGTGAGGTATAAGCTGTTGGACTGGCCAAAGATGTCTCCAGACCTATACTTGAGCATCTTTGGGGCATTCTCAAATAGGAGGTGAAAGAACGCAAGGTCTCTAACATCCACCAGCTTCGTGAAGCTGTTGTGGAGTGGAACAGAATTCCAGTGGCAACCTGTGAAGCTCTAATTTTGAGACTTTGGGCATAATTTATCCATTTTCACTTAGGGGTGTACTCACTTTTGTTGCCAGCATTTTAGACATTGATGATTGTGTGTTAAATTATTTTTTTGTTACACAAGCTGAACATTGACTACTTTACATTGTATAAAAGTGTCATATCTTCTGTGTTGTCCCATACAAAGATATAATACAATATTTACAAAAATGTGAGGGGCGTGCTCACTTTTGCGAGATATTGTTGGTAATGTCTGTAGTAGATATAGCAGTCTTTGAAACACAATTAATTTGAGAAGATTGGCTCTGCCTATGCATAAGAGTGTGAAATCGGAACAAGCTCCTTGGCTATATTTAGGGTTTTCATAAATAAATTAAAGGGGTGTTATTGTTTGAGCTGCTCGTGCTGTTCAGCTAATTTTCTCAGATTGAGTTTGAAATCCAGGGGCGTGTCTCTCCTGTCAGCAGGCGTGTCTCTCCTCCCAGGAGGCGTGTCTCCCCTCACTGAAGAACAGTGACATCATTTTGTATGAAGCAGGGGATGCAGAAGGTTGTGTGGATATACCAGCTCTGTCTCCGCCTGCCTGCGTATGTCTGCAGCCTTGAGGCTCAAAACTCCAGCAAGCACCTGTCATATGTCTCAGTTTACACACAACTGAAAGCCAGCAGCTGTTACTTCTAGTGGTGTACATCCAAATTGTACTGATAACAGGCAGAGATCTTTACTCAACTACAAATGTCAGCTTCAAGTAAAGATCTCTGCTTGCTGTCAATGACGTGAGTGAAAACAATGGGGGGAGAAGCAAATCAGCATTGAGAGAAGGCCCTGCTCAGCCTGTAACTGATATGGGCTCATGGTGCAGAGGTAGAGCAGTGAGCTGTGATAGACTATTGCTTTTACAACGAAGGGGTTTGGAGTTCTAGTCCCTCACAGGGTATATTCCCCCCTCCCCCACCCCTAAATTCTACACATATGTAGAGAGACCTAAAATATATATGTCAATCTCTATAATGATATATATACACATACAGGGCTCCCCTATATCATGTCTCATCCCCCCAGAATATATGCATTGTATCACGTATGTTGGAAGTGCTTGGTGTGACTGCAAGGATAGGACACTATATAGGGAGCTTTGTGTGTGATATATGAATAAAATTATAGATGTCTACACATATATTTTCATATCTTTACATATGTGTACAAATTTTAAAGAAAAAAAAAAAACTACTGATAGGGCTTGAACTCCCAACCTCTGTCTTGAGGGCTAATAACCTAAGCTCTGCACCACACAAGCAACTTATACAGACACAGTGTTGAATCCTTATGTTTATACACTACAGGTGATGACGTCATAAGGAGGCAGGGCTTGCATTCGATCCTGAGGTAACAGAAACGCCTTTCTTTCCCAAGAAAGCAGTTTTAAGGGAGGGGAACTGTGAGGGGGGTGAATCAACCTCTTGGAAAAAGCCCCTTAAACAGCCATTTAATTTCCCCAAGAAAAAATTGCCCCAAAAGCTGGGAAAATGTACATAGGGCGCGGCCCTTTGGGTTTTCACTATCGATTTTAACAGCTCAAGGGGGGGTAAACAAAAAGTGGCAGGAAACCCAATTTCAAGCTCGGGGGGCCCGTAGTGGGGCGTTTCCTGCCAAGGGGCGAAATCCCAAAGGCTAAATGAAATGTCAGCCAGCCAATACAGTGAGGGGGCGTGCCCTTCTGGGGTTGCCGGGAATCGACCGGGGGGCGTTCTACCAGCAACAGCAAAAATAGAAACAGTTTTAAAGAGATGCCTATCTGCAAAAACCAAGGGCGAGGAAAAAAAACCCCAAAATTACAAAAGTGCTTTTTTTTTACTGTCCCCATAATCTGAGACTGATCTTTGAAAACTAAAAACCCCCTTTTAAAGGTTAGCGTAGTACAGCTTGTTTGGTTAAAATTTTAATTTTTAAAACCCCCAATATATTTTAAAGAAGGGGGTTTTTTGATACATAAAAAAAAAATTGCATACCAGAGGGAAAAACGGGGTGCCGAAAAAAAAATTTTTTTGGTTTCTAATTTATTTTTTGGTTTTTATCATAAAAGGGCATTATTTTTTCCTTTTCAATTTGAGATTTGGCTTTTCTTAGGAAAGTAAATGTCTTGACAATGGATCAAGAGAAAAGGTAAAATTGGGGGGAGGGGTTTCTCAAAAACAGCGGACAGGAAAGGGGGGATTTCATGGTCAACTGGTCGGGGTTTGTGGGGGTTGGAAAAATTGGAGGAACCATCAAGAAACTGAATTGAATGCTTTCCAGCTTTTTAGACTTTGGGAAGGGTGGGGTGTTTGGAATGGAAGGATACTACGGTTTCCGCCACTGCTTTCCTAATTTCTGTGTATGATAGTGGTCATGAACGAACTCTAGTTCGGATGGGTTTAATAGGTGCAAAAAAAAAAAGCTGAAGTCTGTTACATGGGATTATAGCAAGGGTTTTATGGTCCATATTTAATAATCATACCCAAAACATATGTTTCAACCCCAACAGAGGAAAAAGCAAAAAAAAAAACTTATTTAAAAATTTAACACTCCTTGGATTTCCCGGGTTACCGGCGCGTGCGGGCCCGGGCAGCAGAGATTTGGAGCTCCCGAACCCCCCGTCTCAACCGGGCAGACCCGCGACTTTCCCGCAAAAAAAAAACGGCATTGCCCATTTGCCCCCACGCGGGGAAAAACCCCGGGGTCCCCAGCCGGGAGGGGGCGATATGGAGCGGGGACCCCCCTGGTCCCCTAGAAAAGCACACGGGCAGAAAAAGCCAGGACGCTTTAAAATTTGGCCCCCGACCCAAACCGCGCACCAGAAAAGCGGCCGCGCAATTTTAAAACCCCGCAGCAAACAGCCTCAGACCTGGAGGGGGAGGAGGCTCACAGTCCCCAGAAAGAGAGGGAGGTCCCGGGGAGGGGACCAAAACGCCCAGAAACCTGCACGGACTCCCAGGCCAGCTCATCTGCACCCTTTTGCTTTCCACATCAGGGCAGAAAACAGGTGACACGGGAAAGGGGGGAGGAAAAACCCGGGGGAGGAGATGCCTCCCTTTCCCCTAAATATCTCCTCAAGTCCATGGCCATAACAGTGGAAAAAGTTTTGGGGCCCCAGACTTTTTAGCTTTTTAAATCATTTGAGGCCACAAACGGCATCTTTTTAAAAAGCGGCCCACCTCCGGGTTTTGGGCCCCTGCACTCGAGATGTCTAAACATACAAATCAAACCCCGCACGCTAGAAGGGGGGAGTGAGCAATAGGGAAAGATGCCCGTGGGGGAAGCAAAACCCATGTTAAAAAAGTTTAGTCAAACAGACGAGTTTTTTCAAAAAAATGGGGGACTTAGAAAATCGCTCCGAAGAAAAAAAACCCTTTTAAAAATTTTTGGTTCTTAGGTTCAGTCCCCCCAAGACTACTTCACGAAAATCTGTGCAAAGAGTTTACCGTTTTTTTTTGGGGGACTAGCCCGTTTTTGGGAAGGGGAGAAGCCAAGGATTGGCCCCCCCGAGAAAAACCAAGCAAGAACGGTCAGAAAGTTGGCCCGAAAACCTTGCCATAGAAAAAAAAATTCCCTGGGCAAATTATAAAAAAATTCCTTGCTGCTAAGGCTTCCGACCACAAACCACCACGCCCTTTTAATGGGGACAAAACTGCCTTATTTGCGGATTACTCCATCAAAAGAAACCAGAAAACGGGGGCGTTCCCCAATGTCTGCCCCTGCACAAACCCAACCCAACTTTTTCAAATTTTAACCACAGACCCAGAAACCGAAAAAGGGATTTTCCCTGAACAAGGCCCTCCCTTTGGGTGTGTGGGGAACGGTGGACAGGCAGAAGATTTTTTTGGGGGTTTGCGCAGACAAAGGGTTTCAGGGAAAAAACCCTCGGGGTAGAAGAGAAAAAAGGGAAAGGGAAAGACGGAGCCCGGCAAGCTGAAAGGATCAAGACTAGCCAGGAAAAGAGGAGAAATGTCCCGAGTTTAAAAGGGGATCCGCACCCCGAGAAAGAGATGACTCTATTTTGGGTTTTTGGGGTTGGGCCAACAGGGTGAAGGGAGCTAGAAACCCCAAGGGGCGGGGGTTTTGGGGGGAAAAGTAATGGTTATGCTTCATTTATTACGATAGAGTTTCCTAACATCCCCCCTTTTTTCTTTTGGGAAGGGGGGGGTCGTTAAAACCGTAAAAAATTTGGGCATTTTTAAATTTATACCGGGTTTAGTTGCTCTGAAAACCCTGCAAAGGAAAACGGACGGGGATTTGGGGGTTAAAAAATTAAATTACTAAATTTTAAAATTGTAAAGGGAAAGCTAATTTTCCCCCCTTCCCAAAGAATGCACGAAAAAAGAAAAGTCCTAAAATTTAAAAAAGGGAAAAAAGTGAGCGGGAGGTTTGTTGGGAAATATTTTTTTTAAAGGGGGCCCGGGGGGTGGGTCTTTTTGGGTTTAAGGGCGAGATGTGGGGGGTTTGGCCTTTGGATTAGTGTACCCTCGATTTGAAACCCCTTCGATCTCAATAGTAGGGGTTTAATTAATGGAATATAAAGGGGGTTACGTTCCCCCCATAAGCGAACTTTTGGGTTTAAAATATCTCAAAAGCAGAAAGCGGATATAGTCATGCTTCAGGTTTTTCCTCTTATGAAAAAGGGCTTTCACCGCTCAAGAAAGGGTGTTGGGTAGGGAAGTCCGAGGCTCCCCTGCAGTCCAGGGGTTTAAAGGCGGGGGGTGGGGGAAAACCCCTGTTTAGCAAAAAAAATTCCCCCTGTAATTTATGCAGAGGGCAGAGAAGATGAGGGGAAAGGGCCCTCAAATACAGCTAGAGACCCCCGGGGGGTTAAACTCACCCTATTAATGTGTATGCCCCCCAAATAAGAAAGATAAAGATTCTATAAAAAATAAAATCCCCAAAACCGCAGAAAGGGGAAAAATTTAAAGTTTCTGTTGGGAGGTTTAAATTTAACAATGTTTAGAGTGAGGGAAAGGACAAAAGCGGACCCGGGGTAGGAGTAGTTGAGTATCCCAAAAAACATTTAAAAAAGATTTTATGTGATACGGGCCCGGGGCTCACTGACGGGGTGGAGGCAATTTACCCAAGGAAAAGGCCCAATTTTTCCCCCTTACTCACATCCCACCTCTCTTGGGCGGAAAAAATCGAATTTCTTTTTAAACAAACCATCACTATTTTGGGGAAGAATTGATCGGGAGAAAATTTTGGACCTGACATTTTGATCATGCCCCTGTGGAAATTTCTCCCTGAAGACCTTTTTCCCCAAGGGGGCAAAATATCTTTGGTGGCGTTTTCCCCCGCTCCCCCCAGGCGGGAAGCCCCTTAGGGGCTTTTCGAAGATGGGGGGGAGGAGTTTGAAAAGGACAAAAGAGGCCCCCAAAAAAACACCGGGGGTATTGGGAAAGCTATTAAAGGGGGGTTCTAAAGGGGGGAATCATGCCCAATTACGCAAAAAAAAAGCAAAGACAACCAAAATTTAACTCGGTACGGTTACCCGGAAAAAAAGAAAAACCCAGTTTCTGCTAGATTATCGGCACCCAACGGGGGGGGTTTGGGAAGGACTGCTAAAAAGGATTTTTTAGTTTTAACAGAAAAGGCTGGAGACCTTTTATGGGGGGTAGATTTTAAAAACCTTTCCCCATTCAATTCGGTATTTTGTCAGGGAAGCTTTTTTGGCTTAAATTTGTTTTTAAAAAAGCGGGGCCGACAGGTATCCCCCGTATGAAAGACAAAAAAACAATATAGAAAAGGATCCAAAGAAAAATTTAAAGAAAATAAAAGAATTTTCTAAAGTAAATCAATACCCCAAGCCCCAAAAAATGACATGGTCAAGGGGGAAAAATTCCTCAAGGGAAAGGGACGGTAGAAAAAATAACCGGGGACGGATAAGGGGGTTTTTTAAAAGCGGAAAATTTAAACCCAGAAAAAAGATAAACAATTTTTCAAAAAAAAATTCCCCGAGCCAAAGCACCAGGGGCCAATAGTTGGGGTGTCAGGGGGGGGCTATTATAAGATTTTAAACCCCCCAAAAGGAAAAAAAAAAAAAAAAAAAATCCCGATTTGGCCCCGGGGCTCAACAGAGAATCATGGAAACAAAAAAAAAGTTTCCCCTCAGGGACAGCATACATCAGGGTAAATACATAAAAAAGGGAAAGTTTCCCCTTATCCCAGGGAAACTATCGTCCAAACCCTAATTAATCAGGACATCAAAAATAATTTTCCCAAAAATGATTGCAAATTGATTTTTCAACCATAAAAGCCCCAAGCTTAAAAGGGCCCCACCAATAGGCTTTTTTTAAAAGGTAGGGGCGGCGAATTTTAAAATTTTTCAACAGTAATGGTGGTCGGTTAAATAGAAAGACAGTATCCCAAAGGGGGGGCCCTTTTCCTGCAAATAATTTGGGGGAAAAGATCGGAAAGCCTTCGATAAAAGTTTAGTTTTTAATGGTTAGATGCGTTCTGGGTTTAAAAAGGGATTCTCAGGAAAAATTTTATAAATTTTTGGTGGCAATGTACTGAACTTTCCCCAGGGCCCGAGTTTAAAACCCAGGCTTCATATCTCCTCCCTCCCCCTACAAAAAAGGGGCCAAAACAAGGTTGCCCCCCATTTGCCCTTGGTGAGTTTTAAAAATTGCCTTTGGGGCCATTGGCGGTTTTCTCTTAAAATAGCCCTTTTTCAGGGAAAACAAGGTTTGGGGCGATGGAAATTTAAAAAACAAGCTTTTTGCCGATGAAAATTCTCATTTTCTTGAATAATGCGGTGGGGAAAAAACCCAAAAAGTGATGGAATTTTTTGGAGATTTTGGGGGGTTCTCAGGATTTTAGAAAAAAAAACAGGGGAAAAGTGCCCAAATTAAATACCTTTGGGGGCCCCCAAAGATTGCGCAAGGGGGGAAAAGGGAAAAGAATTTTCAAAAAAACATAAAATTATCTGGGTGTGGAAAAAAGGGACCAAGGGGGGCCCCTTTTTTTTCAGTGAATTTTCCCACTTTTTATTTCCAAAAAACAAAAAGGGGGTTAGGTGGATGGGGAAGACTTTTCCCTTTTCGATAATGGGGAAAAATAAAAACTGATAAAGATGGGGAGTTTTTAAAAATTTCTCAAACCCTTACAAAAAATTTTCCATTAAATTGGGTTAGGCTATAAACGGGGAAAAATCTTCAAAACCCCTTTTTTTTCCCAAAATTTTTAAAGGAGAGGGGAAAAAC
Source organism: Phyllomedusa bahiana (assembly GCA_025379985.1). Lineage (NCBI taxonomy): Eukaryota > Metazoa > Chordata > Amphibia > Anura > Hylidae > Phyllomedusa > Phyllomedusa bahiana. The sequence continues at coordinate 11,283 of JAODAL010003739.1, forward strand.
CACGTATTTTGTTTAAAAAAAAAAACGATGGGGAAAAACCAGGGGGGAGCACAAAAACCCCAATGTAAGGGTGTATAACCTGGCCGCCCCGTGGAGACATGGTTTAAGGGTTTTGGGAGAGGGGACCAGCCATTTTTTCTCCCACACAAGTCTGGAGCCCAAATTTTTAGCTCCCAAAACCCGGTTCCCCTTTTGCTTCACAATTTCCCTTGAAAATGCAAACCCGCACACATAAAACAGGTTTAGTTTTGAAAAACACATAGCTAATTTTTGGGGAAAATTAGGGAAAATGTACCCAAAAGGGCCAATTTTATCACATTTCAACCCAAAGGGAAAAACCCTTTTTTTAAAAAACCCGGAATAGAAAAAAAAATTTTTTTGAGGTCCCCCGGGGACAAAAGGGGGTAGGAAACTAGGTGGGAAAACTGTCTACTCAGGGGGGCACAAATTTCTTAAGTGGGGGGAGTTAAAAAAAAAAAATTCCCCAAAATAGGCCGAAAACAAATATTCCAGTTTTTTGCGATAGAAAGCTTTTGAAAAGCCCCGCGCAATTTTCCCCATTAAATTGGTTTAAACCTAGAATTCCAAAAAACTATGTAAACAGTCCCATTTAAGGTTTTTCCCATCTAGAAATTCCCAAAAGTCTAAAGTTGGGGGGACACCCGAAGCCTTTGGGAAACCCCCCTCCCTTTAAAGGGGTGGGAAACACAAATCCAGGCACAAACTAACAAGCAAATAATGAAAGGATAGGCAGGTTAGGAAGGCAATCCACAATGAAAAATGGAGGGAAATTTGTTTCGTTTTTGGCCCCATTTAAATTTCCCTTTATGGGTTTTAACATCACTCGAAAAATGGGGGTTTCTGAATTTTTTGGGGGGCCCGTCCAAAAACGACCCTTTTAGAAGGGGAATGTTAAACCCCTGTAAAGGGACAGCCCAAGGGGTGGCGAGTTTCTGGGGTTTGATTAAGGAATTTTCCCGAAGGAAAACCCGGAATTTTCGCCTTGGAACTAAATCCACCCAAGGGTTTTTTATTCCCCTATGCAATCAAGGGAAACAACGGGGGAAAGGGAAAGGGGAGGGCGGGATAGTTTTCCACAAAGGGGGTTTATGTAAAATTTTGCTACGGCCAAAAAATGTTTGCTTTGACATTGGTAGACACCCCGGGGGCCCCACCTTGGAGGAATCCACTAGCTTTAAAAACAGGTATTTAAAATTTGGAGAAATTTGGGGGCAGGAGGAAAGTTGGGGTAAAGAACGAAGGTTTCCTCCAAAAAAAAGGACCATTATTTTAAAACACTGCAAATTTAAAAGGAAATGAAACATTATTGGGGGCCATTTAAATACCAGAACATTACCCTTTAAAGGAACAGCTGGGAAAAATTTAAATTTTGGGGGGTTTTAAAGAGGGGGAAAGTCTAGTCAAAGCCCGCCACCACACAGGGAGGGGGGTTTTAGTTGGGTTAAGTTTGGGGGGGGGGTCAGTGGGGTCGAAAGGGCAAGGGGGGGGAAAAAAAGGGGGGGGAAAAATGAGGAGGGTGGGCAATAAGTTATTCCAAGAATTTTTAAACAAAAGAGCCGATTTAGTCATTTTTGTAATTTGGGAAGTAACTGCAAAATTTTTACTTTTACAGGGGGTTTTACTTTTTGTTACTTAAAATGAACTTTTTGCCTGTAAAACCTCAATAAAAAATTGTTTTAAAAAAAAAAAAATTAACACTCCCTGAAAACATTAATTGTTGACCATTTTATTAAAGAAATATATCCCATGCTTGTCCGAAGTATGATCTTCTGGGAGTGCAGGAAACAGATTTTAAGCCGCACAATATGAACCCTAAGGGTGCAAATGACACAACCATAGCATATTCTCCAACCATCCTGGGTCTCATGGCAAAGTCTCGAATTTCATAGGCTGTCCCAGGTGACTAAAGGTGTGGACTAGGAATCCAGGGCACACACCCCGGGTCAGCAGTGATTTTTTTTTTCTTTTAAAAACTCTTTCAGTTCCGTGTCCCACTAATTATCCTTATAAACACTAGCCTTTATTAGGCCTATAGCCTACAAGACTTAAAGGGATTGTGTCACAATTTTTTTTTTTTTTTTTTGCAGTAATGTGTGTGTTTTCTATCATCTTTTTATTCCCATTTGCTGTAACTTTAATTGTGAGCCTATAAAAAAAGTTATACAGCTTCATGTGTGCAAGAGCCCGGCCCCCCTTCAGAGAAAGTTCTCTGCTGTGTGAGTTGCACGACACAAAGGAAGTTGCCATAAATTAAATACTGTAGGTAAGAGACTTGAAACGATTCCCTTCTGGTTAACTTCAGTGAGAGCCCCCCTGCTGTGAGCTCAGCCCTGCTCTATTGTCTGCAGGGAGCAGGCAGTCATGATTGTGGAGCCCAGAGGGGCAGCTACTGAATGTCCAGCCCCTCTGTGCTCCAGCAGGGCTGCCAGAGAAGAGGCAGACAGGTGTGCGACATGTCCTCGTTCCTAATAAAGTGATTGTGCTTTTGTCACTAACGATTTTTGCACAATTCAAGATTTTTCTGCTAATTTTAGTTCTCTCGCTTCTGACGTAAAAAATGCTATTTTTAAAGGGATTTTTGCGCTAAAATCCTTTTATTTACAGATTTTGACACTAATAAAATTCTCTCGCTTCTGACGCAAAAAAATCTTTTTTTTATCGATTTTGGCACTAAAATCATTTTGATTTTGGTGCTAATAAAGAACTCTCACTTCTGATGCTGAAAATTCGATCCTTTACGGATTTTGACGCCAGACTCCGCTCCGCGGTGGCGGATTTCGACGCTAGGCTCCGTTTCGCGGCGGAGGATTTCGACGCCAGACTCCGCGGCGGCGGATTTCGACGCCAGACTCCGCGGCGGCGGTTTTCGACGCCAGACTCCGCGGCGGCGGATTTCGACGCCAGACTCCGCGGCGGCGGATTTCGACGCCAGACTCCGCTCACGGAGTTCCTCTTTAGTTCCTCCTGTCGTACAAGTCGTTCCCCTCTGACACACGTCGTTCCTCCTGTCATACACATTGTTTCTCGTTAGTTCCTCCTGTCATACATGTCGTAACCATCTGACACACGTCGTTCCTCTCTAGTTCCTCATGTCGTACCCATCTGACACACGTTGTTCCTCTTTAGTTCCTCCTGTCATACACGTCGTTCCCCTCTGACATACGTTGTTCCTCCTGTCATACATGTCGTTCCCCTCTGACACACGTCGTTCCTCTTTAGTTCCTCCTGTCATACATGTCGCACCCATCTGACACACGTCATTCCTCTTTAGTTCCTCCTGTCATACATGTCGCACCCATCTGACACACGTCATTCCTCTTTTGTTCCTCCTGTCATACATGTTGCACCCATCTGACACACGTTCCTCTTTAGTTCTTCCTGTTATACATGTCGCACCCATCTGACACACATTGTTCCTCTTTAGTTCCTCCTGCCGTACATTTCGTACCCATCTGTCACACGTCGTTCCTCTTTAGTTCCTCCTGTCATACACGTCGTACCCCTCTGACACACGTCGTTCCTCTTTAGTTCCTCCTGTCATACATGTCTTTCCCATCTGACACACTTCATTCCTCTTTAGTTCCTCCTGTCATACATGTCGTACCCATCTGACACACGTCGTTCCTCTTTAGTTCCTCCTGTCGTACACGTCGTACCCCTCTGACACACGTCGTTCCTCTTTAGTTCCTCCTGTCATACATGTCGCACCCATCTGACACACGTCGTTCCTCTTTAGTTCCTCCTGTCGTATATGTTGTACCCATCTGACACATGTCGTACCCATCTGACACACGTCGTTCCTCTTTAGTTCCTCCTGTCATACGTCGCACCCATCTGACACACGTCGTTCCTCGTTAGTTCTTCCTGTCATACATGTCGCACCCATCTGACACACGTCGTTCCTCTTTAGTTCCTCCTGTCATACATGTCGTACCCCTCTGACACACGTCGTTCCTCTTTAGTTCCTCCTGTCATACATGTCGTACCCCTCTGACACACGTCGTTCCTCTTTAGTTCCTCCTGTCGTACATGTCGTGCCCCTCTGACATACGTCATTCCTCTTTAGTTCCTCCTGTCATACACGCCGTTCCCCTCTGACACACGTCGTTCCTCTTTAGTTCCTCCTGTCATACATGTCGCACCCATCTGACACACGTCGTTCCTCTTTAGTTCCTCCTGTCATACATGTCGCACCCATCTGACACACGTCGTTCCTCTTTAGTTCCTCCTGTCATACATGTCGCACCCCTCTGACACACGTCGGTCCTCTTTAGTTCCTCCTGTCGTACACGTCGTTCCTCTTTAGTTCTTCCTGTCATACATGTCGCACCCCTCTGACACACATTGTTCCTCTTTAGTTCCTCCTGTCGTACATGTCGTACCCATCTGACACACATTGTTCCTCTTTAGTTCCTCCTGTCGTACATGTCGTACCCATCTGACATACGTCGTTCCTCTTTAGTTTCTCCTGTCATACACATCGTTCCCCTCTGACACACGTCGTTCCTCTTTTGTTCCTCCTGTCGTGTACATCGTTCATAGGATATGTAGACGTTGGCCACCTGTGGATACCTGTGAGCAGGGATGCAGACATATACTGTGGTGTTCCTTCTGCATATCCATAGTGAAATAGAGTAAGGGGATGTGCACACAGAGTCTTGGGATCTGTATTGGGTCCGTAAAGCGCATCCAAAAACGTAGCGTCTTTCGGATGCAAAATGCAGCTAAGTGTTTGGATGCATTTTGGCTGCAGCAGAACCGCACCCTATAGTTTATTATAGGGCTCCTGCTGCGTCTTTCGGACGAAAAATTGAAATTACAATTCCTGGAACAGATGCGAAAGACGCAGTGAGACGCGTATCGCCAATCACTCGTGTGAAAGTCGATGCGTGTTTCTAATAAACAGCAATGTAAAATCACACTGCTATTTACTCGCAGTGTTTGGGGACTGACAGACAGATCCAAACACGTATTGAAAAGCGTATGTTACACGGAGTCAAAGACGCCATGTGAACAGACCATAAATGTAATCACAAATTCACTCTGGTTATTCTTTTTTCAGCTATGGATACACAACAGCTCTGTATGGTGTCCTCAGTCACCAGCAAAATGGAGATTCAATCCACCTCCCCCTCCTTATGCACACAGGGGAGGGTGAGGCGTGTGAGGTCACCACCAGACCAGCCCATATTCACAGCAGTGCTGTAATACATGGTCTTTGTACATGGACCAAAATGTTTTTATCTTGGATGTGCTCCCTCTGGTGGCTAAGAGTGGGAAACCTTGAAAATTATTAAGCATTTTTTAATATTTACCACAAATTGAATGAAAGAAAAAAAATATGCTAAAAATTTAGACAAAAAATGAACACACAACATTTCATCAATAAAAAATAATAACAATTTTTTTATGACAGATTCCCTTTAATGGGAGCAACTTGACACAGGCAGCATAATGACATCACAGCATTGCGCTACCAGAGCCAGGCCTCACATAGTGTAGCTTGTTGATGGGTTAGGCTCTACCTCCAGTAGACCTGACTATTCACCTGGGGTGTTGCCTGCCTGCCTATCAGGGCCTTGCCTGTTTACCTATGTGGGGCTTTGCCTAACTACTTGTCTACCTAGCTTAGTCCTTGCCCATCTACCTATCTGAAACCTTACTTACCAGTGGCCCTACCTACCAGGGCTTATCTAAGTACCTAATGTAGGGGCTTACTTACATAATGGGGGGCCTTCTTATCTACCTAATGAATGAAGCTTACGCGTTTCAGGTCCTATAGACCCTTCATCATTTGATGAAGGGTCTATAGGACCTGAAACACGTAAGCTCCTTGCTGCGGGTCTTGTATTTTATCTCCGATTTATGAATAAAACTGGTGCCATTGGATTATGCTGGACATCTCTTCTCATTTCCTATTGATTGCTTGCCTCAACAAGTCCGTGCGTTCCTGGTTGGGTGAGCTGGTGAATACTTTTTACTAAACATCTATAAGGTCACCAATTTTCTACAAGATCTCCATACAAGAAACACAATTTATTCCTCTGAAAGTTATGGACTATATATTTATATTTGTGTTTATATTACCACTGTAAATATACGTACACTTCACACTACCTACGGTATTGAGTGCAATGGATTTAATTTCTTCTATTTACTGGGTTGCAATATCCTTTCCCCTGGCACCAACTCTATACTGTGTTATATGCAGTTATGTTGTTTTCATATTCCACCCTACATAGAATGTTTTGGGGTTTTACATTATATTGTGTAGTACGGTCAATGGCACCATTTAAAAAGTACATCTGCTTCCACTAAAAAAATGCCCTCATCCAACTATGTAGACAGTGAAGTAAAAGTTATAACTCTAAACATTTTATAAACCCTTTAACACAAAGGCCTATTTTTTTTTAAAGAGGGATATTATCGGTGAGTATCTGTTGAAATAAAGTGTTTTTTTGTTGTGTCTTTTGTTTTTATTTTTACAATTTTGTCCGAGAGTTAGTAATGGAAGTGTTTGATAGATGCAGGTATTTTTAGGGTGGAAAGGGCGCAATATCTATTGACCTCCCCATCCTGAGAGGATTAGCATGCAGCTTTTGGTTTTACCTTGGTCTGTTAGGAAAAAAAAAAAAGAGTTTTAGCATTGTGATAAATAAATAAAATGCAATGAGGTGGCGTACTCTCCCTGCTTTATAACCAGTCAAGGTACCACCAACAGCTGCATGCTGCTCCTATCAGGATGGGAAGGGCTATAGATATTGATCTCTTCTCAGCCTAAAAATACCAGCCCACAGTTGCCCTTGAAGCAGACTATCGCATTAATTGGTCCACTTCTGAAGGTAACCAAGTTCTTCCTGGTTCCCCTAATGCATTGGGTGCAGGCAGGGCCATCTTTTCCATTGGGCACACTAGGCAGTTGCCCGGGGGCCCCACAAGTATAGGGGCCCCTGGAGATGTATGTTTGTTCCAGGAATACAAGAAACATACCCAGGATCCCTTGGTTGGCTTTGTCTATTTAGCTGTTTGTGTGTTTTTAGGATGTGCAAACAGTTAAAAACCATGGTGGAGAAGGGAGCTAAAGGCTCCTTGCCCTGCCAATTAGTCTTGCAGGCTGCTGGTGTTCAGACTTAGGTGTCGTAATAATATGGGTGTGCTTGAGGATGACTGCAGGTATGACCTAGTGTGATGTCATGTATTTGGTCAGGGTCCACTGTAGTGCTGGGGCCCATAATGCTGTTAAGACAGCTGTGGGTGCAGGGGTAATAGTGAGAGGTGGTTAGTGTCAGTCTTGGGGTGCCAAAAAAACACTAGCTGTCACGAAGCTCCATTTTCTAACACTGGAATAAAATGGAAAAAAAAAAGACACTGAAAAAAAATAAAACTCTTTATTTTAATAAATACTCCCCAACAGCATCTCCTGTTGACCATTTTATTAAAGAAATTAATTAAACACTGGTCCAACATAGACTAAGGGTTGCAAAGTAATCAAAAGTGGAAGCCTTTAGAAAAATGGAGACACTACAAAACTACCTCAGTGCTAAACTCCATCTCTTGCTCCCCTGAAAGTCATGCCTGCGACTGACCCAGGTGCCAGGGATGGAGATCATGCAGCACAATATGACCTTGGAGGGTACAGGCCACAGAAGCAGCACAATTTCCAGGGGTTTGTTGGTCTTTTGTCTACCCCCAGGAGATTGTGTCTGTAAGCTGTGTCTTGTATCTCCTTTCCCTCTTCTCCCTTCACCATAATTTTATGTGAACTAGGGCCATCACAAAATACAACTCCAACCTAGCAACGCATAACGTCTCCACTCCAACCTATGAGGTGCCATGGGGAGTTTAGACAGTAGTCAGGAATGGGCAGTGAGGTGATGGGAAAAATTAGGATTCTAAGATATTTGTGTGGCAAATGCTGTAGACATGAGTTGTGGCCAAGAAAGGTCATCATGGTGGTCTGGGCTAGATGGAGAACAAAAGGGAAAGTGAATTATTACAATCAATGAAGTTATCTCCTGTAATTTACTGGATATAACCGCACTAACACAAGGCCATACTTACAGCTCAATGGCTGGATAATAGACTAAGCCCACTAGGAGGGAATATAAGCCACAGTGCTACTTGGAAGAGGTAGAAGTGCAGATAACTAATGCGCAGGTGTTCACACAACCAAACAATCAGTAGCTTCTTCCTTAAAATTTAGGCTATGTTCACACGGCTATGATTGGGGCGCATTTCGGTCCGTATTTTGCGCCGTACTGTGCTCAAATACGGGCGAAATGCGTCCCAGTCATTACGGTAATGCACAGTTCTCATAGAGAACTATGGATTCCGTCTCCTCTCCCCGCTCACACAATATGCAACAGGGGGAGATAAGTGACATGTCAATTACTAGCGGCGAATACACGCCGTATGGGGCTGGCGGGCCGCCACCCCCCACCCTGCGGGAGCTCGCACCGATTCCCCCGAGCTCCCGAAGTCCCGGCATGAGTGGGCCCCGCAATTATGCCGTGTGAACATAGCCTTAAAGGGGTTTTGCCACCATGTAATGTTGACGTGGGAACCTCAAAAATGGGTATTTAATCACTTTTCTAAATATATGTGATTACAAAAAGTGAAGACTCTGAGAGCTACAGCATTTCTCAATCCCCCTTAGTTACCTCAAAGCTTCCACTAAACATGACCCAGGAGCTGACAGGCCTGAAACACTTCTTATCTGATGACAGGCAAATTGAATGAGCTTTTAAGGCACCGGGTAGAAAGTGCAGTCTGTCTGTGTCTTGCTGTTTTGAGAATCCACTCTTGTACTGTTATTATTTCAGTTAAGTTTTGAGACGCTCCCTTGGATTCCTCACTCCTCACTCACCCCCTCCCTCTCAGCCCTGCAGCTTTATGACTCAGCTGATTTGTATATATTATGCTCCCGTGCTCATAAGAGGTAGGTAACTGGTGTCCTGGCAAATCCCCTTTAAGCCACGCACCTGCACCTGGAGCTCCTCAACTCCTCTCGTCAGACTTTCAACATAAACAGCAGGTGACTCACAACTTATTAAACCATCTTGACTTTACTTCCTTTCATTCATGAATACAACAAACATAGTGCATAGTATTGTGCTACTTGCATGATATAAATGTAGTCCATGGTGGCCTAAAAGTCCAATTCAGCGTGTTATATCTCCAGCGGCAGCTCCTCGCTCCTGCTCGCAATAGTGGAGAGTGAACAGGTAGGGACAGGCGGGACTTGCACCCGGATGTGCCACATTTCAGAGAGAATCCTCCCCTTTCTAAAGCATGCTGTGACATTTCAGTTTTTCTTGTTTAATGAATTTGCAAAAATATCTACATTTCTGTTTTTTTTCTTTCAAGATCGGGTGCAGAGTGTACATTAATGAGCAAAAAAATGAACTGCAATGAAAGAGTGAAAAATGTAAAAGGTCTGAATAGTTTCCGTACACCATGTATATATATTATTATATATATATATATATATTATTATATATATATAATATATATATATATGATATATATTATATTATATATAGATATTTTATATATATTATATAATGTATATATTAAATATATAGTATATATATATATATATATACATATATACATATACATTATATATATATAGAGATAGATAGATAGATATAGAGATAGATATAGAGATAAGATAGATAGAGATAGATATTATAGCTAGAGATAGATAGATATAGCAGATATATAGCTAGAGATAGATAGATAGATATGCAGATATATATATATATATGCGATAGATATAGATATATATATATATAATATATTATGCAGATAGATATAGATATATATATATATATATATATATGCAGATATATGTATATATACACACACACACATAGGCACTCCCCAGGTTACAAGGGGGATAGGGACTTAAGTTGAATCGGAACAGGTATACTTATTAAATGTAACTCCAGCACAAAAGGTTTATTTTTTTTAGTTTTGGGTAGTGCAGGAAAAGCTTTTACATTTGTTTTGCTGCCTGTGCCCGTGTTAAGAAAATGTCACCCCATGTTCACCTCATGTGCTGTTGTGGCATGCAGGAACTTGTTCAACAGCTACTATCTGCTGTGGAACATGGAAATAAAGTGCAGCATGCCACATAAGAGCTGGGTCTTGCACTCCTGGAAGATTGAGACCTGCATGTGGTTTCCTAAGATACAGTACTGTGGCTTATACCAGAGACTATGATTTGTGTTTGGCTGAAGTAAGCCTTGTGTGTTTTTGTTTCCTGTTGTGTGGACCGCACGAATAAGGTTTGCAGTGATTTACCTTGGAAGAGACTGGTATCGTTTGAGCTAATCCCTACAATTGGTGTCTCGGATGCGGGCAACATCCTGTAATAAGAGACTGCTTGTCCTGGGTTAAGGCGACTGCTACCCTAAAAAGCCAAACAGGTGTAATGGAGGAGTTGCTAAAGCACCTGGTGCAGGTTAGCACCCAACAGCAACAGGCCCATGCCGAGTCTGTGCGATCGCAGCAGGAAACCAACCAGCTCCTCCTCAGGCACATGGCCATCATGGAGGAAGCTATTCGGTGAAGGAGACCCCAGCTACACCCCGCCAGGATGACGGACAACGTGGAAAAGGGTACAAGACGCCCTGCAGAAGATGACCCCAGAGGACGATGTGGAAGTCTTCTTTACCGTCTTTGAGCGAGTCGCCGAACAGGAGAGACTACCGACTCCGCAATGGGCAGAGGTCATGGCCCCATTCCTCATAGGCAAGCCTCAGAAGGCACTTTATAACTTTGCAGGATGCCAGGGAATATCCCAAACTAAACTCGGAGGTCCTGGCACGCCTGGGCGTGACAGTCATGGTCCAGGCTCAGAGGGTGCACCAGTGGTGATACAGGAGGGACAGGCCCCGGAGGTCCAAATGTTTAACCTCCTGCACCTCATCCAAAAATGGCTGCAGCCGGATATCTGTTCTCCAGCCCAGATGATGGAGAGGGTCATGATGGACCTCTTCGTGCACGCTCTTCCCAAGCCAGTGCAGTGGAAATCCCCAGACAGTGGGTGACTTGGAAGGCTGGTGGAGAGATATCAGGCCGTGGAGAACTCCATGGCCGATCCAGGACCCTTTGCCCCTCCCTACTGGTGGACCCAGAGTGACTCGGAAAGCCAAACAAAGGGTACTAAGCTCCCTACAGAAGCCTGTCCCAAGAGCATGCCAGAGACAACATCCAGACCCCTCGCCAGGGAGATTGTCTGCTGGAAATGCCACGTGGCAGGGCATATGTCAGCCCAGTGCCCCCTCAGCTTGGAACCCATGGACTGTTCCGTAGGGCGGCGTATGTCTCTGTTGGCGCATCAGGCATGCACAGCTGGGTTTGATACTGAGAAGGGACTTCCACCCCTACCATGGGACTCCTGGACTCGGGGAGCTTGGTGACTCTCCTGACAGCCCGTATCCCACATGTGTTGGTCCCAGGGAAAACTTTGGGGGTCACATGCATACATGGGGATACCAAAGTGTATCCAGTGGCGCAAGTCACTTTAAAATCCAGTGGGGGTATGGTGTCACACCATGTAGGAATCGTGCAGGGGTTATTGCACGAGGTGATAATTGGCCGTGATTGCCCTCTCTTTTGGGGACTCTGGTAAAGTATAGTACAGTGGAAGCACCCAGAGAACCATGACAGCCCTGAGAACACTGACCCTGAGCTGGTTACCGTTCTCCGTCATGGTAGGTGACGGTGAGGAGGAGTCAACCCTTGATGAGACAGTTCCAGACCTAGGGATATCCCAGGGAAACTTTGGGACGGTTCAGCTGCAGGATGAAACACTAAAAGGGGCTTTCAATAGTGTGGTGGTAGTTGATGGGGTACCTCAAGAGTCAGGGGCAGAGAAAAGATTTCCCCACTTTGTGGTAAATGGAAACTTGCTGTACCGGGTGACCAAAATCCGTGAGGAAGTGGTGGAACAACTTCTGGTTCCAAAACCATATAAACATATGGTAATGGATCTGGCCCACGGTCATGTGTTGGGGGGGACACATGGGGACAGATAAGACAATAAAAAAGAATTCTACCCAGATTTTACTGGCCAGGGTGCTACCGGGAAATCCGAGATTATTGCCAGTCCTGTCCCTAGTGCCAGGTAACCTCCCCTGTTGCCAGTTACCACAGCCCGCTAATACCATTGCCTATCATTGAAATACCTTTTGAGAGGATAGCAATGGATTTAGTGGGATGGATTTAGCCCCGGTCAAGTTGGCTAGGGGACACCAGTATATTCTGGTCGTCATGGACTATGCCACCAGGTACCCAGAAGCTGTGCCCCTAACAAATGCCTCCTCAAAAGTAATTGCTAGGGAATTATGGCATATAATCTCCAGAACAGGGCTGCCAAAAGAGATCTTGACAGACCAATAGACCACATTTATGTCGAGGGTAATGCAAGATCTTTGTAAGGTTCTGAAGGTGACCCAATTACGCACCTCTGTGTATCACCCACAGACAGATGGCCTGTGGAACATTTCAACAAGACCTTAAAGGCCATGTTGAAGAAAGTAGTGGAGAAGGATGGCTGAGACTGGGACTACCTTTTGCCTTATCTTTAGATCTATATAAGAGAGATTCTCCAAGCCTCCACGGGGTTCTCTCCCTTTTGAATTACTTTATGGCAGGCATCCCAGAGGTCTGTTAGATATCACCAAGGAGACCTGGGAGAGCGAAGTCACGCCCTATAAAAGTGTTACAACAACAAAAGTCCCATATTCCAAAAGAAAAATCGGGTAAATAGTGCGTACCACTCCCAAGATGAGACAGTCAGAGCCCTCTCATCAACCTTCTATATAGAAGCATGGAAAAACTGCTTGTTTCTTGGGTGGTTCACCGGGTTCTGCTGAACATGCAGGGTAATCAAGCTGAAGTTACTTGCAAACGAGTTCAGCACTAATTGGGTTAATTGTTGGGTTTTTTTGGGGGGGGGTTGCCTCTTGCTGCTGTTATATGTTTATAACAAATGCTATAATCTTGTTTTCGTTCTATACTTATTTAACCTTAGAGTATTTAACCTTATATGTTAGGCTCTTTTGAAACAAGTTCAGCACTAATAGGGTTAATTGTAGTTTGGTTTTTTTTGGCCTCCTGCTGCTGTTATGTGTTTCCAACAAATGCTATAATCCTGTCCTGTTCTATACTTAATATTTAACATTATATGTTAGGATCTATTGAAACAAGTTCAGCACCAATAAGGTTATATTGTTGCTTTTAATCAGGTAGCTTGCTATTGGATATCTTTGGGTTGAATATGATCACAAATGTGAAGGATGTAAGCTGTGACCAAGGAACTTGTGGTTCCAAAAACACGTCGGCGTCTATCATGCATTTACATTAAACTTGTACCTTTTTAAAGATCCACATATATATTTTTTAATAAAAATAAAATATTTTTTTTTATGTATGGGCTGGTGTTCACCTCAACCCTGACTTCGTTTACAAGTAACTTCAGCCTATAAAAGTGTTGTTGAGCATGTGGCCCAATTACAGGAGCGGATCGCTCAGATACTCCCTATTGTTAAGGAGCATCTTTTACAGGCGCAGGAGCCGCAAGCGAGAGTATACAAGTGGTCAGCCCGGGTAAGACAGTTTAGTCCACGGGAACAGGTCCTGGTGTTAGTACCTACGGTGGAGAGCAAGATCTTGGCGAAATGGCAAGGACCCTACGAGATAGTTTTGAAGGTGGGTGAAGTCAAGTATTGGGTCCATCAGCAAAGTAAAAGGAAGCCCTACCAAGTTTATCATGTTAACTTGCTGAAGCCATGGTAAGATAGGGACACCCAGAGGCCTCTTGCCTGTTGTCCCAACCAGAGAACCACATAGAGGAGGTGAAGATCGCCAAGAACCTGTCTCTCTTCCTAACCCATTAGTGCAGACAACTGTTGCAACGGAATAGAGACTTGTTCACAGAGGCACCAGGACTAACACATGTTGTGGAACATGAGATAGTTACTGAGCCAAACTTGAGAATAAGTCTAAAACCCTACAGAATTCCCAAGGCCCATAGGAAAATTGTGGCAAAGGAGCAGCATAGAATGTTAAAATTAGGGGTGATAGAAGATTCTAAAAGTGGATGGTCCAGCCCCATCGTGTTAGTCCCAAAGCCCAACAGTGAGTGGCGCTTCTGCAATGATTACTGCCAGCTAAATGAGGTGTCAAAGGTTGATGCATAACCCATGCCCCGGGTGGATGAGCTTATTGAGAGGCTAGGGCCAGCCCGGTATATCACCACCCTACACCTTTCCAAAGGGTATTAGCAGATCCCCTTAGCCAAGGAAGCCAGGGAGAAGATGCCATTTTCTACACCAGAAGGGTGCTTTCAATACGTAAGAATGCCTTTTGATCTGCAAGAGGCCCCCGCTACCTTCCAGAGGGATATGGACAGGATCTTAGGTCCCCACAGGGCATATGCATCAGCTTACCTTGATGATATTGTGATCTTCAGCCAAGATTGGGAGAGTCACCTTAAGAAGATCGAGGCTGTCCTAGATGCGGTAAGGAAAGGTGGTTTCGCCATAAATCCTAGTGAGTGCGCCATAGGGATGGAAGAGGCCCGTTACTTGGGGTATATCGTGGGAAGAGGGGAGATAATACCCCAAGTAAACAAGATAGAAGCCATTCAAAACTGGCCCCGTCCGCTTACCAAGAAACAAGTAAGAGCGTTTCTGGGAATCGTGGGATATTATAGGCGATTTATCCCTAAGTTCGCCAATATGGCAGTACCCCTGACTGACCAAACAAAGGGAGCCAAGTCCGCCATGATCAAATGGTCCCCAGCAGGGGCGTAACTAAAGCAGCCCCATAGTAAACTAAAAGGCTAAAAGTGTCTGTTTTATCTTTTTTATTGATTTTAATTTTTTTTTTTTTATATTGTGCCCTCCATATGGTCAGAAAAAAACCTTTAGGGAGCATTTTGAACTGCAATATGCCCAAAATGTGCCCCGGAATTACAGTGATTCTTAGTTCTGACTGAGAGCTATGAACACTCGACGTTTTCCCTGATGTATAATATGCGGCTGGAAAAACAATTGTTATGTCACTGCTTCCCAGCGTTTATGCGATGGGGAGAGTGAAATTCAATGGGGACCGGCAGTCAGCGCTTTAGAAGTACTTCTAAAGTACTCAACGTATTGCAACACCCAGCACATGTACCCTAAGACCCAGCAGCTCCTGCAGTTACCAAGCCCCAGAGAACACTTGATCTGTATACACCGCGTATTGAGCACCATGCAGTGATCACTTTCACAGCTGCACAAACACTGTGCAGCTGCCAACTTTTCATTTTATTTAAAAAAAATTCACAAACATGATGGGGAGAGTGGAGAAGGGAACGATTGAAGGGGAGACGTATATGAGGGGGAGAGCAACTGAAGGGATGGAGGGAAGAACAGAGACATGAATGGAGGGGACACCTGAAGGGGGGAGGAAAGCACAGAGACATGAATGGAGGGGACACCTGAAGGGGTGCAACACACACATGGGAGGGGACAGATGAAGGAGGGGGAGGGCATCAAGAGGAGAGGAAGGGAGCACACACACACATAAAGGGGGGTCAAGAACACAGAAGTAATGGCAGCCCTTACCAGTAACACTTCACCAGCTTCTTATACTCACCTCCTTGAAGCTAGAAGACATGCTGAGCTGCTGCAGTGTGAGAGGCTTCCCGTCACACTGCAGGAGAGGCTGCTGCGGTCGTTCTATGCAGGATGGCTCCCTCTGGTCCCAGGTAAGTGACCCCTCTTCCTGCAGGTGCCTAGGTCTGACAGCCCAGTACAGGTCCCTGCACTCCCTGCAGAACGGGGTTGTGTGTGAGGGAGGGGGCGGGGCCTTGCTGGACAGGGAGCTGAGCTCTGCACGGGAGAACAGGGAGTGACAGACAGTGAGAACGGGCGGCCCTTCTTCCTGCAGGTGACTAAGTGCTGTCCTACTGACAGCCCAGTACAGCTCCCTGCAGTCCCCTGCTGAACGGCCATGTGTGAGAGAGGGGGCGGGGCTTCAAGGAACAACTACAGAGCGGGCAGGAAGTGCAGTGAATAAATTATGAGCAAGACCTGTGCCAGGCCTGCAGCTCCGCCCCGCCAGCAGGGAGCTGTTATGTTCCCTGCCGGTGGACGCAGGAGCCGAACTACCGGGGCAGCAGACGTGGTAGCAGCTGCCCTGGGGCCCGGGCCCCCTATGGTCCTGGGTCCCGGGGCAGCTGTTATGTCTGCTACCCTGGTAGTTACGCCCCTGGTCCCCAGAGGCTGAGGAGGCCTTCCAAAACCTGAAGTCAGCCCTATGTGGCCCCAGATTTATTATTAGTGGCCCCAGATTTCTCACAAAAATTTGTAGTGCAAACATGCCTCAGAGGTCAGCTTAGGAGCAGTAATGTCCCAGGTTATAAATGGGGAGGAACATCCTATGACTTTTCTCAGCAGGAAGCTGTCCCCTGCAGAGCGCAATTATGCCATAATTGAGAGGGAATGCTTGGCCATTAAATGGGCGCTCGATTCTCTCCGGTACTACCTCCTGGGTCGCAAATTTAGGCTGGTGACTGATCATGCCCCTTTGAAATGGTTAAGGGAAAAAAAGGGCAAAGAGTGGTGGTTTCTGGACGTGTAAGATTTTATTTTTTTAGTTCTGCACAGGCCGGGCAAGATGCAAGGTAATCCAGATGCCCTATCTAGTATATATAGGGTATATAGCAGAGGTTCCCAACCCTAGTCCTCAAGGCACACCAACAGGTCATGTTTTCTGGCTTTCCTCGGGCATTGCACAGGTGATATCATTTTTTGTCAGTGCATTCTGTGGGAGATCCTGAAAACATGACCTGTTGGTGTGCCTTGAGGACTGGAGTTGGGGAACACTGGTATATAGTATGCTGGCTGAAGGTGCCCAGTCCCATGTCGTTTGGTGGGGGGTATGTAGCACAAGGGACTATCGTGGACGGATGTTATGTGTCACCGATCTGCCTGAAGTTGGTGAAGTAAAACACATTATTTCTGGTGTCAGCAGCAATAGGCCACTGACACATTTATATTATTACTATGGCAGCATTGCCGTTATCCGGGTCGGGTTTTAAGTGGAGCAGTCAGAAGAGTTGGTGGGGAACTGGGTCCCACATTCCAGGCCAGGAATTATCAGGGCTATATAAGGCCAGCAGGCTCAGGTGTGGTTTTCTATCTGACCAAACTGCTCAGTGGAGCAAATGTTTGGGTGAGAGCCAGAGCTGTGCCTTGCACTGAAGTGGGAGTTTAGCTGCAAAGATGGTAGGCACAAACAGGTTTTGAATACAAAAAATTACTTTTTTTTTAATTCATACGAAGAACAAACCAAAACTCTCCAGCCGGAGATACCACAGCATCCTATTAATAGAGCAAATATGTGGCTTAACTTCAGCCAAGTAGACATAAGTCTGCATACCAACATATGGTGTAGTCTGAGTCCGAGTCCAAGTTCAGGGTGTCTCCTGTACAGCAATTCGAACAGGGAGAAGCCTGTAGAGGGCTGCTGGACCTTTCGGATGGAGAACAGGAGGTAGGGCAGCAGACAATCCCAGTCCCTCCCATCCTTCGATACCACCTTCCTCAGCATTCCCTTCAGGGTTCTATCTCCACTAGGCCGTCCTTGGGGATGAGAGAACGAGGTTCGGAGCTGTTTAACCCCTTCCCGACATAGGACGTATGCATACGCCCTAGCGGGAAGTGACTTCCCGCAAATGGACGTATGCATACGTCCTGGCGAACGCGCGGGCTTTGGGCGAGCCGCACGTGGTCGCAACATGGGACCAGCTGTAAATTACCGCTGGCCGAAATGCCGTATCACCCGTGGCCGGAATGAGCTCCGGCCACGGGTGACTAACGCTTCATTACCGCAGCCTGTCATGGCTGCGATAATGAAGCCGCAGGCAAGAGGAGTGAGCTCCTCCTGCCTGCTCCCGGCGGCTGCGGAACTGCAGTTCAGCAGCGAACTCCTGCCTGATGGCCACGGGAAATGAACGGCACTTCCCGGGTCATCTGTACGTCACCATGCCCGCAATGCATTTGTGGGCATGGTGACAGGTAGTTGTAAAGGCGACCAGTAAAACCAGTATTTAGTACTGTGCACTGGCCTGCCTTCTAACAGCAATCTGATGATAAATAAAAATAAATGTCAAAAGTGAAAAAAAAAGTAAAACACAAACACAAAAGATCAAAAATAAATAAAGTACCCATATTTGGTATTGCCACATGCGTAACAACCCACCCTATAAATCTGTCACATTAATTAACCCGTACGGTGAACGCCGAAAAAAAACAAAAACAAAAAACAGTCAAAAATTGCGATTTTTGTACATCCGAAACACATAAAATGGAAAAAAAAAGCAATCAAAAAACTCATGTAAATGCCAAAGTTATACCAATTAAAACTTCAGTTCATCCCGCAAAAAAAAGTCCATACACGTCTCTGTATACGGAAAAATAAAAAAGTTATGGCTCTCAGAAGACATGAATGCATACAAAATTATTTAACCCACAATAAAAAAATTTTTTTTTTTTTTTTAAAGTGCTTCAAAATTAAAAAAAACTATCTAAATAGGGTATCGCCGTAATCGTATCGACCCAGAGAGTAAAGTTAACTGTTCATGGATACTGCACGGTGAGTGCTGTTAAAAAAAAAAAAGAAAAACACTACTAGATTGCAGTATTTTTTCTTCACCATGCCTTCCAAAAATCGGATTTAAAACTGATCAAAAATCTTGTCCCCCAAAAATGATACCAATAAAATGTCAACTCTTCCCGCAAAAAACAAGCCCATACACAGAAAAATAAAAAAGTTATGGCTCTCAGACTATGGCGATGCAAAAACGTGTTTTCCTTTTTGAATAAAATGTTTTTATTGTGTAAAAGCATAAAACATAAAAAAAAAATATAAATTGGGGTATCGCTGTAATTGTATCGACCTGCTGAGGAATACTAGTATGTCAGTTATACTGGCAGGGTGACCCTGTTAAAAAAAAATAATATATAAAAACACTACCAGGAATGCTGTATTTTGTTCAAAATGCCTCACAAAAACCTTAATAAAAAGTGATCCAAGCAGCATATGTCCCCCATAATGGTACTAATAAAAACGTCTACTCATCCCATGAAAAACAAGCCCATAATCAGCTCCGTATACCGAAGACTGAAAATGTTATGGCTATCAGAACAGGACAACATAAAAACGCAATTTTTTATAGACCTATTTCTATTGTGTAAAAGTAAAAAAACATAAAAAAAACTATATAAAATCTATATCATTGCAATTTTACCGACTTCCATAGTAAAGATATCCTATCATTTATACTGCACGGCGAACGATGTAAAATTGAAGCCCAAAAAACAATGGCGGAACTGCGTTTTCCCTCATTTTTATAGCCCAATGCAAAAAAAACAAACTTTGGAACACCTGTGCACCCAAATGTACAATACAAACCCCCAGATGAATCTATGAGACGTGCTGAATCTAAAATGGGGCGACTTCTGGAAGGTCTCACCTGTTCTGGTACTTTGGAGGCTTTGCAGATGCGACATGGCCCCACCGAAATCTGCGTTCCAAAAGCCAAATAGCGCTCCCTCCCTTGTACCCCCTGCCATGCGCCCAAACGGCAGTTTACACCCACAGAAGGGTATTGCCGAACTTGGAAGAAATTGCGTAAGAAGGTTTTGGGTTCTTTTTTACCAGGATGCCTTTTAAAAATTAAACATTTTCAGCTAAAATTGCAGAATATTGGAAAAAAATTTTTTTTTTCATTTTCACAGCCTAACGCTAAAACTTTTTGTGACACACCTGTGGGGTCAATATGCTCACTACACCCCTGGATATATTCCGTAAGGGGTGTAGTTTCCAATATGGGGTATTTTTTTGGGATTTATTAAGTTTTACACCTTAGGGTGTCCGCAAACCTGAAATGGCCCCCAAATAAAAATGGTAATGAAAATGAACCCCAGAGTCCAGTAGGTGCTCCTCCTATTTGGGGCTTGTGGTTGAGCAAAAAAATGCACTAGGGCCACATATGGGATATCACTGAAAACAGCAGAACTGGGAATCAATAATAAGTTGCATTTCCTGATCACATTTAAACCCTATTCTTGTGAATAAAAGTATAAAAATTGAAAATTGCAAAAAAAGTGAAATTTTGAATTTCACTTCCACTTTGCTTTAATTCCTGTGAAACACCTAATGAGTTAATAAACTTCCTAAATGTGGGTTTTGAACACTTTAAGGGTGTAGTTTCTTAGATGAGGTCATTTATGGGGTAAACTAACATACTGGGCAATCAAAGTCACGTTAGAACTAGACTGGTCCCTAAAAAAAGTATATTGCAAATTTTCTTGAAAATGTGAAAATTACTACTAAATTTCTAAGCCCCCTAATGTCGTAAAAAAAAAAAGACATTTAAAAAAAGATACCAAACTATAGCAGACATATGGTATATCCTAGTTATAAACTATTTTGAGTGGAATAACTATCTGTCTTACATGCAGAAATTTTTGAAGATTAAAGTTGATAAATTTTTCTAATTTTTCACGATTCTTTAATATTTTTCACAAATAAACAAGCATTTTTTGGACCAAAATTTCTTACTATCTTAAAGCACAATGTGTCACGAGAAAATAATCTCTGAATCACATGGATAGGTTAAAGTGTCAAAAATTATTCTCACATAAAGTGACACATGACAGATTTCAAAAATAGGGCTCTGTCAGAGAGGCCAAAACTGGCTCCAGCGGTAAGGGGTTAATTTTAAGCAGCTTACACAAATCCCGCATTACCTTGGACATGAAAGGCATTCCCTGGTCAATTAGTATCTCCTTGGGTAGACCTGTTCTAAAAAAAGATATGAAACAGTTCCCG
Source organism: Phyllomedusa bahiana (assembly GCA_025379985.1). Taxonomy (NCBI): domain Eukaryota; kingdom Metazoa; phylum Chordata; class Amphibia; order Anura; family Hylidae; genus Phyllomedusa; species Phyllomedusa bahiana. The sequence goes on from JAODAL010003739.1 coordinate 32,202, forward strand.
GGCAATACACTTTGAGGAGGTATTGTGCAGGGGAACGGCTTCAGGGTACCTAGTGGCATAGTCAAGTATGACCAGGATGTATTGGTGGCTCTAGGAATACTTAACTAGAGGCCCTACCAAATCCATAGCTATTCTTTCGAACAGCACTTCGATTATCTGTAGGAGAATTAATGGACTCCCAAAATGGGACAAAGGAGCGGTTAGTTGACAAGTGGGGCAAGACTTACAAAAACTAGAGATCTCCTGATAGCATCCTGCCAATAGAACATTTGTAGGTCTCATTCCTGCTTTTTATCTGCCCCCAAATGCTCCCCTAGCACATGGCTGTATGCCAAATCAAGCACTATCCTTCTATAGGCTGCTGGTACCAACAACTGTTCCACAATATCTCCCTGCACCTTATTAACATGATACAACAAGTTATTATATACCAAAAAAATGCTGGTACCTTTTGTCAGCTTCTGGCTGTTGTGGAACCTCATTTAGCTCCATGACATTTTCCCATGCATGCTTTAGGGTAGGGTCTCGCAACTGAGCCATTCCGAAGGTCTCCCGTGACACCTCTAGATCTGGAACATTTTGCTCAGATGTAGACCACTCCTCCTCATCTCCAAACAGCATCGCTGAGGGAAAGTTATCAGTGATCACCAATACCGCATCCTCCTGTACATTCTCAGCTAGGGGAATGGAAGTGAGAGACTGGGGCTGAAAGTCCTTTGTAGCGACCACTTGAGAATTTTCCCAAAGTTCCCAAAACAGCGGAAAGTCCCAACCTATCACCAGGGGATGTATCAAGTGCTTTACCACCCCCACCTCATGGTTCAGAGTCCCGCAGCCAGCTTCTATGGTCACGTGTGCAAGTGGGTAGTGTTTGGTGTCGCCATGGATGCAAACAACCCCCACCCACTTTTCAGGGGTCTCCAGGACATGGAGTGGCACATAGGAGGGTGACCAGGCTCCCAGAGTCCAACAGCGCCACTATCCTGACCCCATTCACTAGTTGTTGATACTCCTGTGGGCCTGGATCCCACAGTGGTGTAGCACTGCAGACAGGATGGACCAGCAAGGAGAGGTGTCGGGCAGTCTCACACTCCATTGGTTCCTATTACTGGGGATAGCGAGCTGCAATGTGGCCCAGTTGTTGGCACCTCAGGTCTGTTGCCAAGTGGGGTTTTGAAGGATGAGAGTATCTTCCCTGGCGCCGCCAACCTCTCTCCTCTGGGCGTGTCAACCCTGACTGGGTTTGGAACGGGTCTCCGGATCATCTGAGGAGTGGGCCTTGACACTGGCCCTATGGACACGCTCTCCATAGTGCCCCTCATACTGTTGCAGTCTGCTTCCAGGTCCCAGATACGACTCGGTAGTGGTAAACCACTCCACCAGTGCCACCAGCTGGTCTAGCATTTTGGGTTCTCCCTGGGCAACCCAGTGTTGGATCTCTCGAGGCAGCCCACTGACATAGCAGTCCATAACGATACAGTCGATGATGGCCGACGGACTCGGCGTTTCAGGCTGTAACCACTTGCGTACCAGGTGTAGCAGGTCAAACATCTGGTAGCGTGGCAGCTTATGCTTTACAAACCGCCATTCAGGGACTCTGTGAGCACACACCATTAAGGTGACTCTCAGCCGGGCCATAATCTCGGCTTTAAAGAAGACATAGTCTTTGGCGTGCTCTGAGGTTAGATCGATGTAGGCTTTTTGCGACCAAATTGCCTGTATCCTCCACCATGTGGTGGAGTTTAGCTGTAAAAATGGTAGGCACAAATGGGTTTTGGATGCAAAAAATAAATTGGTTTATTATTTATACGGCAAAGAAACACAGGAACAGCAAGCGGGAACAAAACAAAACTCTCCAGCCAGAGATATCATAGCATACTATGTCTCCTTTGATAGTTTCTTTAGTTGATAGTGTGCTACTGATATTGGAATGTGTAGGTATATTGCTGCCCCACCAGTGTGCACCTATGCTCGTTTTTTTCAAAAAGTTTTTTTTTTTATCATTCAAGAAAAAGATTTATTCGCAACAAATTGTCATAATCAGTACAAATCAGTACAAAATCCAAAATATAAACATAAGATAAAGAACAAAAGACATTTTGATAATAAACAATGTAAAAGTCAGCAACAATGTAGAATGAAACAATCAGACTAAGGCTATGTTCACACGGCTTAATTGCGGGACGTAATTACGCCCCGCATTTACGCCGTGTGGACGGGGGCGGGGCGGGAGCGGGGAAGTGAGCGGGGGGCCGGCACTTCGCCGGCCCATTGACTTGAATTGCCAGCGAAGCGTATACGCCGCTAGTAATTCACATGTCAATTATCTCCCCGCCCGGCGGATTCGCCGGGCGGGGAGAGGAGAAGTAATCCATAGTTCTCTATGAGAACTGTGAATTACCGTAATGAATGGGCCGTTTTCGGCCCGTAAGTGGCGCACTTCGGCGCGTAATTACGGACCGAAATACGCGCCATTTTAAGCCGTGTGAACATAGCCTAAGAGATCCTTGTTGACGATAAAACATCATCTAATCAGGACCGTATAACAAATAGTACCCAATCCTAGGACAAACAATCTAATTGATCCTGAGATACGTGAGACTGTCTGAACATTAGATCCCATGTTCCAAAAAGAAAAAAAAAACAAAAAGGAAACAAACCCCTATTGAAAGAAACTTGACTAACGTAATATTGGGTAGACACAATACGAAAGACAAACCAACACTTTCACACACAACACAAGTAAGACACAAAAGGACAACAACACAAAAAACAAAACAAAGAAAAAAAAAAAGGGGGGGGGGGGAAATCAAGGGCTACTCCAGGGGGAGCCGGACCCGGGGCAACTCACACGGTGCACCATCAGCAAATAAGCCTGACCGACACGGCACCTAACACATAGACTGCGTCTGCAGCTGGCAGACAAAGCACCCAACACTAGTGTTGTCGGCCATCATCGACAAGATATTCGATGGTCGATGATAGATTATCACCGATGACCATTAAAGTCTATGGGAGAGCAACAACACCTTCATTCTTACACCCAAACAGGGCTGGAGAAGCTGGAATTGAAATCCACAACAGTCAAATGGATACGTGCTGCATCTTAGGCAACACACTTAGGTTATAAAAGCCACAGAAAAAAAAACCTCAAAGACCATTCACTATCCCTGTCTTGTACCACAGCATGATCCTTAAACCTGCATCACGCACAAATTAAAAAGTGCCAGAAGGCAGTATGATTTGAACCATCATTTTACTTGAACTGGACATTGAATATCCCTGTCCTGGAACGCAGCATGAGCCCCAAACCTGCATGACCCCAGATTAAAAAGTGCCGGAAAAAGGAGTCTTTCAACCATCATTTTAGTTGAACTGGACATTGACTATATCTGTCCTGTACCGCAGAATGACATTAAACCTGTTTGACCCATAGATTAAAAAGTGCTGGGAAAAGGAGTCTTTCAACCACCATTTTAGTTGAACTGGACATTGACTATACCTGTTCTGTACCACAGTATGACCATTAAACCTGTCTGAAATGCATACGGGATAATAAAAGGTATTTTTTGGCACCTATCAATTCACCTGTGGTGACTACTAAATTGCTGTATTCAAATTTAACTGCAAAGTAGATCTATCAACAAAGCTGGCCTGCGCCAAAGTGAAAAAACACGTATCTGAAATGTATACGGGATAATAAAAGGTATTTTTTGGCACCTATCAATTCACCTGTGGTGACTACTAAATTGCTGTATTCAAATTTAACTACAAAGTAGCTCTATGAACAAAGCTTGACTGACCAAAAGTGAAAAAAACACCTGTCTGAAATGTATACGGATATTAAAAGGTATTTTTGGCACCTTTCATTTCACCTGTGGTGACTACAAAATTGCTGTATTCACATTTAAGTGCAAGGTGCCTCAATGAACAAAGCTGTAGTGCGCCAAAGTGAAAAAACACGTATCTGAAATGTATTCGGATATTAAAAGGTATTTTTGGCACCTTTCAATTCACCTGTGGTGACTACAAAATTGCTGTATTCACATTTAAGTGCAAGGTGCCTCAATGAACAAAGCTGTAGTGCGCCAAAGTGAAAAAACACGTATCTGAAATGTATTCGGATAATAAAGGTATTTTTGGCACCTTTCAGTTCACCTGTGGTGACTACAAAATTGCTGTATTCACATTTAAGTGCAAGGTGCCTCAATGAACAAAGCTGTAGTGCGCCAAAGTGAAAAAAAAACGTATCTGAAATGTATTCGGATAATAAAGGTATTTTTGGCACCTTTCAATTCACTTGTGGTGACTACAAATATATTTATATATATATATATATATTATATATATATATATATATATTATATATATATATATATATATTTTTTTTTTTTTTTTTATTATATATATATATATATATATATTATATTTATTATATATATTTATATATATATATTTTATTTATATATTTATATATATATATATTTATTTATATATTTTATTTATTTATACATATTCCATACCCAGGCTCATATACTGTCCTCTAATGGTAGGCTCATACACCCTTCACTATATACTCTCCTCACCCCTCTCATAAACTATTATTCCATTCCTCTATGTTTATCCTCTCTCTGTACTATCCACCAGATCCCCATTATCCTTCCATTTTTCTAATTTTTCTTCTTTTGTTTTTTTTTCTTTTCTCTCCTTTTGGGCCTCATTTTTCTACTATTCTCTACTTCATTTCCCCTGCTTCACACCACTCCCTAATTCTGACAGTCCTTATCTCTTCTTTTTCTTCTCTTCTGTATGCCAAATCTTCCATATATGTCTTCTACATTTTTCATCTCTTTTTCTTTTCGCTTGACTGATTTATTGCTTATGTATATGGCATGCAGTTACTAGATAAAACAAGGGGGAAATACCTCACCATACATATCAACATCATATTGCTACCATAAAAATACCACTATACCATGACCAAAATTACCAATATGCTACTACATAAGGACCTGATTATACTGCCAGAACACGACCACAAATTACGACCACATAGTGACTGAATAATACCCCTACACTATTACTGAATAAAGATTAGTATACAGACCAATATTACTGCCCCATAGTGACTATATAGTGGTAGGTACCAGTGTACAAAGGTGCCATACAGACTGTATATTACCACCATACAGGGAGCATATAGTTATAGATACCAGTGTACACAGACTCTGCAGATTTTTAAGTGATTACAGTGCTGTTACATCTTGTGACTCGCAGGTGACGTTTCTCTGGCGAGTCATTGACTTTCCCTTTTGCTTTGCATTCGGTCCAGACCGCCATGATGACTTCTCCCAGCTACCACTCGTCCCTGCAGATTTGGACGCAAATATCTTAGAATCCTCACTTTTCCATCACCTCTCTCCCCGCCCTCCACCTCTGCACAAAGTTCCAGAGGTGGCAGAGGGGCATAATCCATAGCTTAGAGGCCCAGTCTCCTAGAGGCGAAGAACAGAGGATTCATCCCCTGGAGATTGTGTTACAGCTATGGCTTGTACCCCTCAGAATCAAATTACAGGTAGGTAGACCCCATTAGATAGGTTGGTAGGCTCCAGGTAGGTAGGCAGTACGTAGGCCCCAGGTAGGTAGGCAGTACATAAGTCTCAGGTAGGCAGATTGGTCCTAGGTAGGTAGGCAGTAGTTAGGCAGGTCTCAGTTAGGTAGACAGGCTACAGGTAGGTAGATTGGTCCTTGGTAGGCAGTAGTTAGGCAGGTCTTAAGACTACAGGTAGGTAGGTAGATTGACCTTAGGTAGGCAGTATTAGGCCTCAGTTAACTAGGCAGCCCCAAGTTAGGTTGGTAGGCAGTAGGTAGGCCACAGGTAGTTAAGTAGGCAGTAGGTGGGCCACAGTGCTGTAGGTGGGCCCCAGTTAGCTAGGTAGATAGGCTATAGGTGGGGTCCACATAGATAGGTAGGTAAATGGGCTATAGGAAGCTCCCAATAGGCAGGCAGGCTTTAGCTAGGCTATAGGACCCCATACAGGCAGGCAGGGTTTAGGTAGCTATAGGGGTCCATAAAGATAGGAAGGCAGGGTTTAGGTTGAGTTCAGAGCCCCATATAGGCAGACAGACAGGGTTTAGGTAGCTATAGGGCCTCATATAGGCAGGCACACAGGGTCTAGGGTAGGGTATAGGGGCCATATAGGTTGGCAGGCAGGGTCTAGAGTAGGCTATAGGGGCCATCTAGGTAGACATACAGGGTCTAGGTAGTTATAGGGGCCATATAGGTAGGCAGGCAAGGTCTAGATAGCTATAGGGGCCATATATAGTCAGGCAGGCAGGTTCTAGGTAGCTATAGGGGCCATATATAGTCAGTAAGGCCTTAGTCAGGCTAGATCAATGTTAAAAAAAATAAGAAATCACTTACTCACCTGCCCCACGATCCCTTGATGCGACCAGCTCAGCTCCCGACCAGTCTGTACTCGACGTGGGCGTCATATGACATCATCACACCACCCACGTCAGCATTGTGGGCTGGCACCTACTAAGTTTAAGGCCCAGTGGGCAGATTAGCAGTCCTGCCTTTGAACACTCGGGCCGGAGGGCCTAGGCGGGCAGAAGCAGCATGTGCCAGGCCCGCCCCACTGGCAGTGAACTGTTACGTTCATTGCCGGCGGGTGCAGGAGCGAGACTACCGGGGGAACAGAAGTAGTAGCAGCTGGCCCGGGGCCAGGGCACCCTAAGACCCCAGGGCAGCTGCTACGTCTTCTACAACGGTACAATGGCCCTGTATACACACTAAAAATATATATATCTCTCACTTTGAAGCAAATACTCTTGTGTGTCATAGGTCTATTCCATATTATTATAGGGGTTGCAATATCCTTTCCACTTGCACACATTATCACTGAGTGCTGTACATGTAAATATACTTACAAAGTGAACCATAGTTATAATTTTTAAAATATAAACAAAGAGGGGGGCGTGGCCTGCGTGGATGGAGTAAAGACGCACTTCAAGTGAGCTCCTGCATTATCCTGAATAAATCCTCGCCATCTGCTTTCAAAACCTTGCTAAATACGGCTGGCTATATGCTGGAAGAGCTGCTGGATATTCCCAGATATTTATTGCTGGATGACAGTGCAGCCTTGGCGACATTTCTGGGACTTACACTATTTGGCGCGCAGCCAGGGCCTCCTGGCGGGAAGGACAGCCATTTTCTCTTCTCCCTGCCCTGCTTGGCGTGACAGAAGGCCAAAACACCGCCGGGCGCCGCGGGACTGAAGTGAAGCGACACGAGAGACCCGGATCCATCTCCTACCTGTCAGCCCTTTTTTACCCCCGGGAGCAGCGGGGTGGGCGGGGAAAACTGGGGAAGCCCGCGCATCTGCCGCGGGCGCACGGCCACAGCGCTGAGCCCCGGCCGGGGACAACTAGGGGGCCAGGGGGGGGCGCCGGACAGGGGGGACGCAGGGGGGTTTGCTCCCAAGTACACCGCCGGGGAAAGGGGCCGGGAAAATCCGCATGAGGCGCGGGTAAAGAGGGGGGCCGGCAGACCAGACAAACGCAACGGTTTTGCTGCTTTTGCACAGCGCGGGAAAGGGCCCGGGGATCGCAAAAAAAAGCCGGGGGAAAGAGGGTGCCGACGGGAAAGACGCCGAAAACGCAGGGGTTGAGGGGGCGGTAACCCCGTGCAAATCTAAACAGGACACCGCCCGGGGGGGGGGGGGGGGGGGGGGGGCCGGTCGGGTGGGGGCGGGGAGACGCAGCCCCCCGGGAAAAGGGGAACGGGGGGAGAGTGTTTCCCGTGAAAAGCCACTACCTGAACAAAAAGCAGCAGGGGCTGAAAATTTTGAGTGGGCCTGAGCCCCCAAGGATCCGGACGGCAGCCCACCCTCATTGCAAAACATTGGAGGGAGAAAATTTAAACCCCAAAGGGGCCCCAAATTAAATTTCCCCCGGGCCCAAGGGGGGGTTTTTAACGAGCCGGGCCCCCAAAACCCAAACTGTATTTTTAAAATACATCACCCCAAAGCGGGTGTTAAAAAATTCCTCAGCAAAAAATTTGGGGCCTTTAAAATACTCTCAGCGAGACTGTGCCTTTAAAATACTCCACCCAAAGAGACTGTGTTTTTTTAAAATACTCCACCCCAGAGTTTGGCCCTTTTAAAAATACTCTCAGCCAAAGACTGTCCCCTTTTAAAAAAAATACTCTCACCCAAGACTGTCCCTTTTACAATACTCTCAGCCGGAGACTGTCCCTTTTTAAGAAACTTTTCAGCCGGAGACGGGCCCTTTTAAGATATCTCAGCCAAGACTTGCTTTCGAAAATACTCTCAGCCAAGACTGTCCCTTTCGAAAATACTCTCGGGCCCAGAGACGTCCCCTTTAAAAAAACCCCCACCCCCCAAAGGACTGTCCCTTTAAAATACTCTCAGCCAGAGCCCCTGTGCCTTTAAAAACTCTTAGCCAAACTGTGCCTTTAAAATACTCTCCCCCCGGGAAAACCCGTGCTTAAAGATACTCTCACCCGGGAAACTGTGCTTAAAGATACTCCCCCAAGCCAAGACTGTGTTTTAACAATACCTCAGGGGAGTTTTGTCCCTTAAATAATACTCTCAGCCAAGATTGTGCTTAAAGATACCCCTCAGCCAAGACTGTCTTAACAAAAACTCCCACCCGGAGATTGGCTTAATAATACCCCTCAGCCAGAGATTGTCCCTTAAAAAGGTACTCCACCAAAGATTGCGCTTAAAAATACTCTCAGCCAGGGGATTGTGTTTAAAGAAACCTCACCCCAGAGAATTTTCTTAACAAAACTCTCAGCCAGAGATTGGCAAAATAATACTCTCAGCCAAGATTGTGTTTAAATTTAATATTTCCCAGCCAGAGTTTTGGGTTTTAAAAAAAACTCTCGGGCCGGGACTGTCCCCCTTAAAAATACTCTCAGCCGGAGATTGTGCCTCTGGTTACTCTCAGCCAGAGACTGTGCCTCCGGACTATCCTCCAAGGATTTGGAGGCCCCTGTCCTTGATCTTATAAGAGCACTGGGGAAAGGGCCCTAACAATCAGCCTTCCCTCCTCTTCATTGGGGTTTAGGCTGCGGGCATTTATGGACGAAAATACGGGAGAGTTTCCCGACCTCTGCAACACAAAAAAGGCCCAAGGGGGGATATATGAGTCAAAAAAGATAAAGGGACCTGGTCCCGGAGCCCCCCCTAGTCCTACGCTAGTTTACGGGATAAGTTTAAATGACTCCCATTGCCCCCTTCGGGCCTCCCCAAACCCGGTAAAAATTGACCAAAATTCCCAATTTCTGATATAAACAGACTACAGGCCGACATAGATGGGGTTTGGGGACAAAACCGCTGAGGGGAAAAGGGGCGTTTGGGAGGGGTGGAGTTTCAAAGGGCGGCTCGGGGACGTGGGGGGTGTTACTATGAAAACAGCAGATCAACGTCTTAAAAAGGAGAGATTTAAGATCCCTGAAAATCGTTGCCAAAGGGAACAATGTTCTTATCTTAGGCCCCCCCGGAGCGAGCTGGGGGGGCCCGGGCTCTGGAAGTATTTGCTGGGGGGTTTTTTAAATCCTCATCTTAAAAACCAAAATTTCTCTCTCCCTGCTTTGAAATTTAGGGGCGGCTCCCGGGGATCCCCACTGGGCCCTTTACCACCGGGGGCCCCTAAAAACCCTTTTCCCATTGTCAAAATCCTGAACAACCGAGATCGGGTTTCTTTCCCGGGGCAGCACAAAGGAAAAGAAAGGGGGAAGCCAGTAGAAAATAAAAGGGCTATCTTTTTTACCCAACTTCACAAGGGAGGGCAGGGGAAAGGGAAGCAGTTTGCGCCTGTCCAAAAACCCCTTTAGAGATCTTGGTCGCGCTATGAAAATGCGAAATCCCACCCGGCGCGGTTCAAGACCAGGCCCAAATCGTTTTTCCTTCAACCGCCAAAACGAGGCCAATGTTGGGCGGGATAGGCCCCAAGAGAAAAAATTCTGATCAAATTGTACAAAAAGGGGGCGCAAACGCGGCCAGGGCCTTTGGACTCTATTAATGTTTTGTATTTCAATGCAAGATGTTTTTAAAACCTTATTTTTCCAAAAATAGGAAATTTTCATTTGGGTATTACTTTTGATGCGGTAAAACCACCTTTGGCGCTCAAAACATTTTTAATCGGTGGTTGCTGCCCTGGGTTGTTGGGGTTCCAAACGGAAATTGATTTTTAAATTTGTCCCCCTGAAACCGCAAATTTTTTTTTGCGGGGGGAAGTAGGAGCCCCCCGGGGGAAACCCCCCGACGGGGGAAACAGCTCTTTTCCAGTTCCCTTTGGGAAGGAAGCCTGCAGCTATTTAAATTAATGACTGGGGCAGGATACGGACCCACGGGAGTTGTAATTTTTAAAGGGGGGCCCGGGCTACAAACAGGCGGGTTTATTTCCCCCGGGAATTTGGCCCCCCAAGTTTCCTGCTTTCTGTTGGCCCCTTTAGGGATTCAAAAACCCAAGGGGTACTCTGGGGGCAGCCCAGTATCTGTGACCCATCTCAGTACAGATAATTAGGGGGAGAGGTTATGGGGGGGCCCTTTAATTTTGTTTTGTCCCCCATTTTCCTTTTCTTCCTCCTCTGGCTTGTTATCATTTAGCGCGAGTATTTGACGTGGGGCTCATCTTCAGTTAAGTGCCTTCCACAGCTCCAGACGAGTTACCAGGAAAGGGGTTTTACGGGTTCCCCCTGAGCAGATGCATTTTTTCCCTCCTGCTAATAAAGGAGCTCAGAGGGGGAATTTGAAATTTAGAGGGGGGGGGTTTTTTCCCCCCCTTGATTTTCCCCCCCTTTTAATAGGTCCCTTTTTGTCCCGGGTTTGCTGACAGGGTGTTCGGGTTATTTTCCCCTCTCAGCACTGGTGCGAAGTGAGTAAGGAAAAGGGGGCGCGTCTCCCTTCCCCCTGGAACATTATGAAAAATTTTCCACAATTTGTGGTTTTTGGGGTTAAAAGGGTCAGCCAATTTTTGGGGGGGTTGGGCAGGGAGGGGTCCGGGGGTTGGGGTGTAATTGTTGGGGTCAGTGTAGTGAATATTCATTATAAAAGTTGGAAGTGAATGGGGCAATTGTGGGCCCGGGGTCCCCAAATCCCCGCAGTGGGGAGAAAGGAAAATTTTTCCCCAAACCCAGTCCCTGGTGGCGGGTTTTAAAGTTTTTGTCCTTTGGGAAAGTCGGGGGTTTTTAAATGCAAAATTAAAACGATCTTTTAGTATTCAATTACCTTAAGTCCCCTAATCCTGATATATGATTCTACAAAGAAACCCCTCCAGAGGGGCCCGAAAAATACTGGCTCTGAAGAGACCCTGGGGGCCCAACCCTTTTCAAATCAGTTTACTCCCAAATTATGCTAGAGGAGGGTCTGTACTATGGCAAAGAGTCTTCCTTTTTTAAAAACTGCAAATTACAAAATTTCCCCCGGGGGGGTTTTTGGGTCTAAAAAATCCCCGATTCGTGGAGAGAGTATTGGGGGCCCTTTTGGGGGGGTTAAAATGTTTCCCCCTCCATTCATTCTGCAATTTTAAAACAGGTAAAAGTCATTTTTCCCTTTTATCCTGCAGTGCCATTTTAATTTTATGGGGATTTCAAAACAACCTTTTCATCCCAAACCCTGGGGGGAGGGGCTTATCCACAGATGGCCCATATTTTTCTCTAGCCAGAGGAGGTCTGTACTAGTGGGGAAAGAGCTTCCTTTTTAATTACTGCACTTTCACCTTTGCCCTCCGGGGGGGTTTTTTGGGTCTACAAAAGTCCAATTCGTGGGAAGAGTAAAATCCCTTGGGGGGGTAAAAATGTTCCCCCTCCAAAATTTATTCTTGCAATTTTAAAATCAGGGAATGTCCTTTGTCCTCCTTATATCCTGCATGCCAGTTTTATTGATGGGAAAGGGTTTTAATGCAAAACCTTTCATCCCAAATAAGGAACCCCCGGGGCCCTTTTTTCATCCACAAAAGGCCCATGTTCACTCTAGCTAATTGGGGAACAAATCCCTTTTTTTTGACAAGGTTCTGGGGTGGAAAAAATCCTGGTGACAGACAATTCCCCATGCTTTTCTCCCCCGATGGGTTTTTTGCCCCCAAAAAGACCGGCCCTTTTCCCCCTAGGGAATTTTTTGTTTTAAAATAAGCTTTTGGGGAAAACCTGCCCAAAGGGGGTCTCGGATCCCCTGCCCCTCTATTGGTGGGGGGCCGCTCAGGGCCCATGGTGGGGCTATGAAAACTGTTGGGGGCTAAACTCCCAAATGGTTTTAAAGGGAAACGGGGGGGTAAAAAACCATGTGCAACCGCCATTTTAAAATTACTGGGCCGAATGAGGGGTCTGCAAAAACCCGTTAGGGGAAAGGGAGGCATTCAAGCAGTTGTCAAGGGAATTGACTGCCGCAATTCCCCCCATAGGGCGGCCCTTTGGAAAAAAAAATAAATCCAGCTGGAGTGTAACTGACGGTGGCTGGTCGGAGTAAATTTCACTTCCGACTCGGGGCACGAGACACATTTTAGAGGTTTCAGAGGGGAAAATTTTCTTCAACCCGACTGCCTACACTCAAAAAAAATTGCTGGGCCCCAGAGACCGGGATCTTTTCAGATGGGGAAAAAGAAAGGGCGGAAAATTAGCTTTTTTTGGGTAAATAGAAATGCCAAAAGACAGTGGGACTGGAAATTTGGGATCAGTTGGGTTTCTCTACAAAAAATCCATGGAGATTCTGGATCATTTGTGGGAAAAACTATTTCCCCAAATTTTAATCATCGCGACTCTCTAGCTCGATCAAAATTAAAAGGGTTTTTTTTTGACACCATTTCCTTGCCAAGGATCTCTGAGGAGGCGGGCAGACTCTTTTAGGGGCCAGTAAAAAGGGGAGGGGATCCAGAAGGGGTTGAATAGCAAGGCCACAGTAAGGCTCCAGGGCCCCATGGGGCCCACCAGCCGAATGGACAAGTTTATAGCGAAGAGTGTACTCCCCGCCTTGTACATTTTTTTAAAAAATGTTTAAAACGGGGGGCCCCGGGGCCCTCTTCCTTTTATGAGGCAGTCATAGTATGATCCATAAACCGGGCAAACCCTTTTAGATTTTCTGTAGTTCGTATAGGCCTATCTCGCTTAAAATTTAGATGTCAAATTCTGCAAAGGGCCAACGATGCGAACCCTTTGCTCGATCATCTTACAGTTATAGGGATAGACCAGTCCGGTTTTTCCTGGTAAGACCCCAATATAAATTTGAAAAGACATAAAACCCAAAATTTCAACTTTAACATGATAATGCCCGGCTCCCGGGGGATTGCCCTTTATGGGTAATGAAAAAAACGTTCGATTTTGGTGGGAAAGGCGTTTTAAAGTTTGGGGGGTATTAGAAAGTAGGGGTTCCCAATGAATTCCTCCAGTAAACTGAGGGTTTTTATATCTGAAGCCAGGGGGGGGGCCCGATCCGGTTTAAAGGAAACTCTTTCCCCCCCAGTTTTTCTTTTGGGTTTGGGGAAAAGACAAAGGGGGTCCCCTATCCCCCTCTTTTTTGCCCAAATGATGGGAAACCCTGGGAAATTGATAAAAGAAACCCCCCCGGCGAACGGGGCTGGAATATTAAGGGGGTTTCAGGGGAAAAGGATCTCTCTATTCAAAATGACCTCTTGGTGTATTTTTGGGGGAAAACCCCCGAGGGGCTTTTGGAGGCTCTCTTTTCAGACTACAGACCAATTTGGTTCGTTTTTTAGGGTTAAAAGTTAACTGGTCGAAACGTACTGTTTTGGTTGACGGGGTGGGGAGGGGGCACTCTGAGAACACCACTGGGGGTCTCTGATCGTTTAAATATTTGGGGAAATACGGGCCATAAAGGGGTTTCAAAAATTTTATGGCACTGAAATTATTCCGGTCATGCAAGAGGTTTCGCGGGCTTACTGCGTGGGCCCCCTCTGCCATTACCCTAATTGGTCGGATAAATCGGGAAAATGGTGCTATACCCAAGATACTATATCTTTATGGGGCAGCCCCTTGATTTTGCCTAAGAGCATTTGAAGCACTGGAAAAACTTATATCCCCCTTTTCTTTGGGAAGGCAGTGCCGGGTTGGCGGGCAACTCGAAGGGGGAAATTTGTATGGGAGGGGGGACCTAGCACTCCCGGGATTTTTAAGTTATTATGTTGCAGTTCAACTTCGATGCGGTGTGGGGACCCAGGCAGATCGCAAAAATCCAGCATGGTGCAGAAAGAAATTTTGGGGGGGTTTTATGAAGCGTAGCAAACTTAGATATGGGGGGGAAGTACCCAATTCAGTTTTAAAAACTTAATATGGGGCCCCCAGTGGCAGTTTGGAAAAGGTTTGTAAGCTAGGGGGGTGATTTGGGGGAAACCCCCTGGCCCCCGAATCCCACATGGAGAAACATGAAGCTGGCAGAGTTAAGTCCTTGGCGTTTTTTGAATTTCTGGCCCAGAAAATTTTTTTAAATTTCCTGGGCCAATTATATGCGGGGGGCCCGGTTTCGAGACTTCTCTGACTTCGTCTCTGATTTTGGTATTCCGAAGTGAACTGTTTCGGTATTTCCACTTAGGCACGCAGAGACAGAGTTTGGGGGGGAGAATTTCATTTTCAGTGCATAGACTTGAGCAAAAATTTTAGAAGAGAACTCTTCAAACCTCTCCACATTTTTTAAAATGTTATTGGAGCCCAACCCTCCCCCTTACTGAAGGGCCTTTGAGAAAGATCAATATTCCGGGCCACAGTCCCATCATGTGGAGGAACTAGAGGCATCATGGGGACGACAGTGGTAGCCCAAGACCGCTTGTCCCCGGGTTTGGGCTGAAAAAATTTATTTTACCCAGTACGCCTGGCACAGATGGGCCAGCTAACTAAAAAAAAAAATTTTTGTTTTTTTTCCAGATGTGATAGTGTCGGGAAACTTGGATACTATGGTATGGGGCTGTCCGGGCATACTTCCTTTTGGGCTGAGGCCACAGTTTCTTGGGGTATTTGGGTTGCTGGGGGGGGCGCACCTGAAATAGCCCTGGGTGGTTGATGAACTGGGACCAACTAGGGAAAGAACGGGCTTTTAATCGTTACTGATGTTTATGCAAGGAAAACCCTGCGTTAAAATTTGGAAACCCCCAAATGCCAAAGCTTTCCAAACGGTACAAGATTAATGAGATTTGCCGCTGACAGGTTTTTGGAAATGGAGTTATGGCTTGGGGCAAAAATATAAGGTTTCAATGGACGGCTGCTGGGGGGGGTCGGGGCATCGGGGAGTGTGTGGATTTTAATGTGAGTTGGGTGATTAAAGTTCTTAACCTTTTTTTTTTTTTTGCGGATTAGATGGAGTTTGCATCCCGGTTTCATACCATGCCTCTGGGGAAATTTTTGACGTGTGTTTAAATTTTCCCATAGATGGGAAAAGCATTCTTAATGAATCTATTATTGTTTTTAAGGGGAAATTAGGGCCCCGTTCACACGGGTATTTTTAGAAAATATTTACAACGGATTTTCCGATGTAAATACGTTCTGAAAACAGTTGAAAATCAGTTGCAAATACGTGCCACTAAGTGTGGCACGTATTTGTAACTGATTTCCCGACGGATTCACCATCTACAATCATTGAAGGTGGTGAATCCGTCCGGAAATAATTGACATGTGAATTGTTTTTCCGTCCGGATTGCCGTCGTCAATCCGCGGCGGCAATCCGGAACGGAACTACGCGTCGTGTGAACGACGAGCCGTATTTTCTATTGAAATCAATAGAAAATAGGCTGTGACTTATTTCGGACGGATTTGCCGACGGATTGACGATCGTCAATCCGTCGGCAAATACGCGGCGAAATAAGCCGTGTGAACGAGGCCTTATTATCTGTATTGCAGCATTGGATGATAGGGATGCTACTCATTGAATGATTGATGATGTTGTCGTTCTACCTTTTTGATTTGTTGTATTTTTACAAAACTTTTCAAAATAAAAACTTTTAAAAAAAATATATAAACAAAGAACAAATATTGAAAGTGTAAAACTGAATCCATAAAAGTGCAATCTTTTTAAATATGATCTTACTTGCTGCAATGGTGAATGATGTAAAAAACTATACTTCAACCCACAAAAAACAAACCCTCATAAGTGTCCCTCAATAGAACAATGAGTTTTTATTTTTTAAAAGTAATAAAACATAATGGAAACTATACATATTTAGTATCTGTGGAATTGTACCATCTGGCAAAATAAAAATCAGATGTCATTTATACTGCATGTTAAACTCCATGAAAACAAATCCCAAAAACAATGGTATATTTGTTTTTTCCCTAATTTGCCCCACAAAGAGTTTATTTTTTTTTTGTCTCCCACTACATACAGCTGATACAGCTATGCCAATGGACAAATTAAATTATTATGGTTTTTTGAAGATAGGGATGAAACGAATGTTTTGTATCAGGAATTTATGTTTAGGTCACTTTTTTTCCCCTCTCTGGCTTAAAGGACCCATAACTTTTTTATTTATCATTGTATATAGCCATAAAAGGGCTTGTTTTTTGCTGGACAAGATATGGTGGTATTATGAACTGGGAAAGAATTCTCTGTCGGTTTGTATGTGAAAAAAGAGCAATTGCACCTTCTTTGAAGATTTAGGGCCACATGTATGAAAACTGTCTTGGTCTGAGACTTTCTTTGTTGCCCAAAGCAACCAATCAGAGTTCCCCTTACATTTCATCTGCTCTGAAAGAATGAAATGGGTGCTCTGATTAGTTCCT
Organism: Phyllomedusa bahiana; assembly: GCA_025379985.1. Lineage (NCBI taxonomy): Eukaryota > Metazoa > Chordata > Amphibia > Anura > Hylidae > Phyllomedusa > Phyllomedusa bahiana. Next base: position 48,952 of record JAODAL010003739.1, read on the forward strand.
ATGGGCAATAAAGAAAGTCTTAGACCAAGACAGTTTTCATACATGTCCCCCTTAGTTTTTATGGAGTTCAGTATAAATTACATGGTATCTTTATTTTATAGGTCTGTCTGATTCTGGTGATACCAAATGTTTAGCATTTTCATTATGGGTGGGGTGACGAGTGTGGATCTTAAACACCTTCTCTAGACCCACACTGAATTTGTCCAAATACCTCAACATTGGGCAAAAAAACACCCTGAAAGCTCTCCATCAACAAGCCAGATCCCGGGACCAACAAGTATGGTGGATCTTCTGACTCCAGAAGTCTCTGTGCAGTAAAATGACTCACTCCCAAACCCGGTGCCATCTTGCCTACATGGCGATGCAAGTGACTGTCAGGATGTGCTCCTGGCCTTCTCTGCTCCTGCTTCTACAGTCAAGCCCTGCTGCCCAGTGAAAGAGTGAGATCACGTCCACTCTTCCGGCACTCACTGATCTCACCACGAACAAGCACAGGCACCATTGCGGCATTCCTCTCAGTCTCAGGATAGCAGGGACCTATCTCTTTGTCTGCGATTTCATACTGAGCTGTGGGCACATAGCAGTCATAGCAGACTGTTGGGGCTATTGGGCCACAAATCAATCCCACAGCTTTCTACAGCCTAACCATCTCTGCAGGAACACTGCCTGTGAATACACTTCTGCCTCTCTCAGTTGACTGTGCAGATAGCAGCACATAGTTTTATTCTGTAACATCTAAAAAGCAGCTTTAAACCAACGAAGTTCCAGCAGCTGTGATGCGCATCCAAGGTTAGTGAATAATGATATTCCTTGTTAAAACAATTCCGCAGCTTTATTTTCAAATAAGTTTAAAAGCATGTCATAGCTTATACATCATGGTGTAGCGTTCACCAGCATTCCACCGACGCGTTTCGGGAGGCGTGTCCCTTAGTCCTGGTGTGACGTGAGCTGTGTCTAATGTCCATTATATATCGAGAGTCCAATAGTAAACCCGTTATGAAAAACATAATCATCGATTAAAAACATTATTAAGCTGAAAAAAAACTCTACTGCATGATGTAATAGATTGAAATTGAATATTATTACAATATATGTGAATATTTATCCTTTTTATTTTCAATAGTGAAACATGATATCCTGTCTCCTGTTTAGTCCTGCCGGAAACCTGGTGTTCAGTCTAAACATCCACCAGGCTTCTCTTGACAGAAGCTTACGCTTCATGTCTCCCCCTCTCACTGGTTGGTACACTATTTCTATGCCACTACAAATGAAGCTGTTTACATTACCCAAGTGTATTTCAGCAAAATGGCGTGATGCCATTGAGACGTTAATCTGATCTGTTTTCTTGATATCTGACAAATGCCTCCTTATTCTTGTTTTGAGGCTGTTAGAACTATGTCCCACATATTGTATTTTACAACTTGTACAAGTAATTACATATACTGTGTTACGTGTATTACAGTTGATGTAACTGGATATTTTGAAACTCTCCCCTGTTGCTGTTGCTCTAATCTCTTTGGTGGATTGCATATAATTACAGGTAATACACCTGTTATGTCCACATTTATATGAACCTTTTACCTTTAGCCAATCATTTTTCCTTGTATTTTTGTTGGTTATATAAAGGCTTGGAGATAGCAAATTTGCCAAAGTAGGTGCCTTTCTAGATACGAATTTCACTTGATGGTTAATGATTTCCCGCATGTTAGGTTGTATCGATAAAATTGGTAGATTTTTCTTAATGATTTTTATGATTTCATAATATTGTGGGCTATACACCGTGGAGAAAGTAACACTAACAGATTTTGTTAATAAATTATCTTCTGTGTTTATATCTCCCATTGTGTTTCTTTCTTTCTTTTTTAATAGTGTGTCCCTAGATATTTGTGCCACTCTGGTTATAGCTTTATCTAATTGTTTTTGTGTGTAGCCTCTTTTTCTTAGCCTTTCTACTGCTTTTTCTGAATGCTCCAAAAAAATGGTCTCTGTGGAGGAATTTCTTTTTAGGCGTGTTAGTTCCCTGAATGGAATGTTATTGATAATGTGACATGGATGTGATGAGTTTGCCTTTAAGATCGTATTTTTGGCTGTGTTCTTCCTATATGGTGATACTATTATTTCCTGATCACACCTTCCTATTAAAGTCACATCCAAAAAGTTAATTATATCCCTGTCCCAATGTGAGGTAAATCTCAAATTATATTCATTTTTATTTAAATAATCTACAAATTTTGTGGCGGATGACCCATCCCCCTCCCACACCAGGAGGAGATCATCAATATATCTTCCATACCACCTGATGTGGAAGGAGAAGGGGCAATCCAAAGAAAAAACAAAAACTTCCTCCCATATACTCATGTATATGTTGGCCAATGCTGGTGAACATTTCGCACCCATTGACGCTCCTTGTTTTTGTAAATAATACTTGTTGTCAAATGAGAAGAAGTTGTTACACAATAGGAATTCCACACTAAGTAATATGAATTCATTAACAGCTGGAGTATATTTACTGTATTTCTTTAGAAAATGGCCCAATGTGATTAACATTTTGTCATGGGGAATCGAGGGGTATAAACCCACCACATCACTAGTAAGCCAAGAGAAGTTTGTTTGCCAGGGAATCTTATTCATAATTGAGACTAGACTCTTGGTGTCTTTTGTCTAGCCTGGGATCACTAGGACTAACGGTTGGAGAAGGGTATCCACCCAATCTCCTAGGTGCTCTGTAAGGGACCCTATTCCACTCACTATGGGTCATAGTGGGGGTGGAAATATTTCTTTATGTATTTTCGGGAGCGAGTGTAATATTGGGGTGATTGGATATTGTACAAACAATTTTTCGGCTAATTTTTCAGAAATAGCTCCCATATATATACCAAGATCCAGCAAATTTTTTAGTTTTTTCTGAATTTCTAAAGTCGGATTTGATTGTATCTCTATATAGGTAGTAGTATCTTTTAATAGATCTAAATTTAAAAGTTTATACAAACTTGCATTTATTAAAACTACTCCTCCCCCCTTATCTACAGGTCTAATCAGTAGATCTTTGTTGTTCTGTAGATCTTTTAATGCCTCACGTTCTTTTTTACTAATATTGGAATAGCTTTTTTTAGATTCCATGTTAACCCTTCCCTGAAGTTCTGAGAGTTCCCTCTCTACATTCTCTTGGAACTGATCTAATCCCAATGGTCTAGATTGAATGGGATAAAAATATTAATTTCTTTTTTGAAAAATGGGACAAGATTTGAATTCTGCTGGAACTGTTTCACTTTCTAATTGTCTCAAGAACATAATATTACGAGTTTCCTCATAACTTTTATAAACATCAAACTGTTCTAAATCACTTGTATCGTTTACTGTATTAGTGGATGTTTCTAGAGTAATAGAGTTGTCAGAAAAATGATTTTTTATTGTTAAGAGACGTGCAGACTTATTTACATCTAACATAGTCCGAAAAAGATCAAAATTAGTGGTGGGTATGAAACCTAGTCCTTTCGATAATAAGGAGATCTGTGTTTGGGAGATTATGTAACTCGACAGGTTTATGACTGGAGAGTCTGTTATTGAAGCCTCTTCAACATCCTTGAGTTTGTGCCTGTGTTTCCTCCCGCCTCTCCTTTGGCGTTTTTTGATGTTACATTTTCATTTTTTCTCTTTTGGTAACGTCTATTTCTAGGATTTCCTGTTTCCATGGAAGATGAAACATCTGATATTTCCTCTGATGTTGAGGGATTAAGGGAATCCTCTGTGTTATTCAAATCTGCAAAGGAAACTCGATTTGCTCTATTGCGGTTTCTATAATGTAAATAGTGTCCTTGCTGCTTTAAAATTGAATTAGTGCGTTTTTCCAGAAACCAGCTATATACTTTATTATTATCATAATCTTGTGAGTCCCGTACAAATTTGCGATTTTTATTTTGTATAATAATGTTCTCCAACTTTTCTAGGTTTTTATTTAAATTCTCCTCTAGATCTTTATATTTTTGTGTCACTTTAAATGGTTCTAGTAACACTTTCGTCGCTGTAATTTCTGTGTTGATGTCCATTATTTTCTGCTCTTGCGTTTTAATTAATAGCTCCATTAATTTCAAAGAACAGTCTCTAAGAATATTATGCCATTCCCTTTCAAAGTCATCCCCATACTGTGATGTGCAATGTTTCTTAATTCTCAATCCTCTAGGGATCATTTGTTTTTCAACATACGTTTGCAAAGTTGTCTGCTCCCACCACAGCTTCAACTCTTTGGTTGTCAGCTTTTCTAATTTATGCATATATTCTTTCATTCCCCCATGTTCAGGATTAGCTTGTGGGGTTTGTGTTGTGGCAAAAATCTGTGCTGCTTTTTGACGTCTCGCAGTGACTGATGCAGGATCCATATTATGTTTAAATGCTGCAAGTTATAATTAGAAATATATGTATGTTTCCATATTTATCCTTGTAGCAGGGAGCACTGATTGTTACAAACTTCACCACACTAAACACAAACAGCAACAGTTGCAATCGGCTCACCTGCAATCATGCTCTTAGTGGCTGCACGGATGAAGAGGCTGTGAAGCAAAAGAAATGAATGTTTTTATCCCATTCAATCTAGACCATTGGGATTAGATCAGTTCCAAGAGAATGTAGAGAGAGAACTCCCAGAACTTCAGGGAAGGGTTAACATGGAATCTAAAAAAAGCTATTCCAATATTAGTAAAAAAGAACGAGAGGCACTGAAAGAATTACAAAATAATCAAGATCTATTGATCAGACCCGTAGATAAGGGGGGAGGAGTAGTTCTAATAAACACAAGTCTGTATAGACTTTTAAATTTAGATCTACTTAAGGATACAACTACCTATTTAGAAATCCACCCAAATCCAACTTTAGAAATTCAGAAAAAACTAAAAAATTTGCTGGATCTTGGTATATATATGGGAGCTATTTCTGAAAAATTAGCCGAAAAATTGTTTGTACAATATCCAAATCACCCCAATATTACACTCGCTCCCGAAAATACATAAAGAAATATTTCCACCCCCACTACGACCCATAATGAGTGGAATAGTGTCCCGCACAGAGCACCTAGGAGATTGGGTGGATACCCTTCTCCAACCGTTAGTCCTAGTGATCCCAGGCTACATAAAAGACACCAAGAGTCTAGTCTCAATTATGAATAAGATTCCCTGGCAAACAAACTTCTCTTGGCTTACTAGTGATGTGGTGGGTTTATACCCCTCGATTCCCCATGACAAAATGTTAATCACATTGGGCCATTTTCTAAAGAAATACAGTAAATATACTCCAGCTGTTAATGAGTTCATATTACTTAGTGTGGAATTCCTATTGTGTAACAACTTCTTCTCATTTGACAACAAGTATTATTTACAAAAACAAGGAGCATCAATGGGTGCGAAATGTTCACCAGCATTGGCCAACATATACATGAGTATATGGGAGGAAGTTTTTGTTTTTTCTTTGGATTGCCCCTTCTCCTCCCACATCAGGTGGTATGGAAGATATATTGATGATCTCCTCCTGGTGTGGGAGGGGGATGGGTCATCCGCCACGAAATTTGTAGATTATTTAAATAAAAATGAATATAATTTGAGATTTACCTCACATTGGGACAGGGATATAATTAACTTTTTGGATGTGACTTTAATAGGAAAGTGTGATCAGGAAATAATAGTGTCACCATATAGGAAGAACACAGCCAAAAATACGATCTTAAAGGCAAACTCATCACATCCACGTCACATTATCAATAACATTCCATTCGGGGGAACTAACATACCTAAAAAGAAATTCCTCCACAGAGACCATTTTTTTGGAGCATTCAGAAAAAGCAGTAGAAAGGCTAAGAAAAAGAGGCTACACACAAAAACAATTAGATAAAGCTATAACCAGAGTGGCACAAATACCTAGGGACACACTATTAAAAAAGAAAGAAAGAAACACAATGGGAGATATAAACACAGAAGATAATTTATTAACAAAATCTGTCAGTGTTACTTTCTCCACGGTGTATAGCCCACAATATTATGAAATCATAAAAATCATTAAGAAAAATCTACCAATTTTATCGATACAACCTAACATGCGGGAAATCATTAACCATCAAGTGAAATTCGTATCTAGAAAGGCACCTACTTTGGCAAATTTGCTATCTCCAAGCCTTTATATAACCAACAAAAATACAAGGAAAAATGATTGGCTAAAGGTAAAAGGTTCATATAAATGTGGACATAACAGGTGTATTACCTGTAATTATATGCAACCCACCAAAGAGATTAGAGCAACAGCAACAGGGGAGAGTTTCAAAATATTCAGTTACATCAACTGTAATACACGTAACACAGTATATGTAATTACTTGTACAAGTTGTAAAATACAATATGTGGGACATAGTTCTAACAGCCTCAAAACAAGAATAAGGAGGCATTTGTCAGATATCAAGAAAACAGATCAGATTAATGTCTCAATGGCATCACGCCATTTTGCTGAAATACACTTGGGTAATGTAAACAGCTTCATTTGTAGTGGCATAGAAATAGTGTACCAACCAGTGAGAGGGGGAGACATGAAGCGTAAGCTTCTGTCAAGAGAAGCCTGGTGGATGTTTAGACTGAACACCAGGTTTCCGGCAGGACTAAACAGGAGACAGGATATCATGTTTCACTATTGAAAATAAAAAGGATAAATATTCACATATATTGTAATAATATTCAATTTCAATCTATTACATCATGCAGTAGAGTTTTATTCAGCTTAATAATGTATAAGCTATGATATGCTTTTAAACTTATTTGAAAATAAAGCTGCGGAATTGTTTTAACAAGGAATATCATTATTCACTAACCTTAGATGCGCATCACAGCTGCTGGAACTTCGTTGGTTTAAAGGATTTCTGTAAGAGAAGAGGGCTCTTTGCTTCACAGCCTCTTGATCCGTGCAGCCACTGAGAGCGTGATTACAGGTGAGCCGATTGCAACTGTTGCTGTTTGTATCTAAAAAGCAGCACCCCTGTTCTTGTCCTCCAATTTGGCTTGGAAGTTTGGATACATGTTTTTATGATTCTTAGGGGCCGTTCACACAGTTTATTCTGGGACTGATTGGAGCCGTACTGCGCGCCGTATTTGTGCTGCAGTACGGCTCCAATCCGTCCCAGTAACTACGGTAATCCACAGTTCTCATAGAGAACTGTGGATTCCGTCTCTCCTTCCCGCTCAGCGAAAACGCCGGACGGGGAGAGTGACATGCACATTATCCCGGTGGAATACGCGCCGTGGTTAATGCATGTCTATGGGGCCGGCGAGCTGCGCCCCCCGCCCCTTATTCAAGCCGGAATTGCGGGCGAAATCCGTCCCGCAATTACGGCTTGAATAAGCCGTGTGAACCAGCCCTTAGGGTTCACACGGCAATGGACAAAAACAGCTCTGTTTTTGCCGCTCATTTCAAGCTGTTTTTGGACTGTGTCTGGACTGTTTTTGGACTGTTTGGGCTTGTTCACACGACGTTTTGGATCCGTTTTGGATGCGTTTTACGGATCCGTTTTTAACCTGCGAAAACTGGATGCAAACTGCATCCAAAAAAGCGGATCCAGAAAACGCAAGAGCTGATCCTTTTTTGGATGCGTATTGGATGCGTTTTGCATGCGTTTTACGGATCCGTTTTTTTGATCCGTTTTTTCAATGCTTTATTTAAATCAACCTTTCAAACTGCAATTTAAATATAATATAACCTATCAATGACCAAGAAAAAACCCTTTTTTTACCTAGTGTCAATCAACTGTACATACACCTATGATTTTAGTACCCGCCCCCATATTTTTTTTTAAAATCAACCAATAGTTTTCAAACCCACCCCATGTAAATTAATTAATAACAATCATTTATAAACTAAATATTTATAAACTAAATATATATTTATATACATTTATATATATAAATATACATTTATATACTATTATATACATTTATAATATTATATACATTTATATATATTTATATACATTTATAAACTAAATATAACACAAACATAATATTAAAATTTTATATTTAATTTAAATCCAATGCGTTTTACGCATGCGTTTTTGGTATCGAAAGCGGACCCAAAACGCATCCAAATGTATGCTGCACTTTTGGATCCGCTTTCGGGATGCCAAAAGCGCACTCCATTATTTCCTATGGGGATTTCTCTTGCGTAAACATGTCAATTCTTAAAACGGATCCGAAAAGCGGATCGCGAAAAGCGCATCGGCAATCACTCGTGTGAACAGCGATGCGCTTTTGCCATTGAAAGCAATGTTAATCACACTGACAATTGTTAGATCCGTTTTGTGGATCCGTTAAACGGATCACAAAAACGTCGTGTGAACAAGCCCTTTGGGCATGTCCCCACGGCAAGGGTTTTCGGCCGGTTTTTCAGCCGGTTTGCGGTTTTTCAGACCGCCCGAAAAACCGGCCGAAAATGAGCACAATTGTGCTCTATGCAAAACCTGTGCTGCAGTCCCCACTGCACAGGTTTTGCCGCCGGCGGTCCGGCGGCAAAACATTGTAGAAGCACAATCTTCCGTCCGGTTTCCCGACAGAAGATGTGATTCTCAGTGGGAGGGGGGAGGGCTGTTCTCCGCTCATCGCGGAGAAAGGGCGGCCCCCCACGCGGCCGTGGGCTACGGGCGCAAAACAGGATTTGTCCTGTGCAGTGGGAACGCGCCCTTTTTGTCACAAAACCAGTCTGTTTTTCAGCTGTTTTCGGTTTGTGAACTGTTTTTGTCACTGTTTTCCCAGAGGTTTTTGGACTGTTTTTGGACTGTTTCTCAAGCTGACTATTGTACTCAGTGCTAAAGTATGCCTGATTGGTACAACTCTGGGCAGGCATGTAACAGTGTGAAACATAGAAGAAAAAAAAATATTTAAAATAAATAAAATAAATAATTAAGCAAGAAATCATGCTTGGAGGACAACAGGTCTCAGCAAGACCTGTGCTGTAATGCATTTTGTTGTATATACTGAATTGCATTAAAGTAGCAAGCAGCCCAAATACATTTTAAATTGTTGTTATGGAAAATGTTTAAAAAAAACATCTGGACAACATTATCAGTGGCTTACTTGATGTTAAATTAGTGTAATTTTCAAGGAGTTTGGAATACATTTTATATAGTGGAAAATTTTATTCTTGTGGTGGTGTAATAAAAGGCTCTGTTACCCAGGATTCTTTCAGGGAGAATTTGTGGATGCAAATCTGCCCGCATTTACATTGCAAATACGTCTCGCACTTTGTGACGCGTATTTGCAACGGATTTCGCGTCGGAAATACATTTTCCATTATTTACTATGGGGAATGTATTTCCAATGCGAAATCCGTTGCAAATCTGTTGCAAATACGCGTCACAAAGTGTGAGACGTATTTGCAATGTAAATCCGCGTCCAAAAATTCTCCCTGAAAGAATTCTGGGGAACAAAACCTTTTATTACACCACTACAAGAATAAAATTCTCCACTATAAAATGTCTTCCAAACGCCGTGAAAATTACACTAATTTAACATCAAATAAGCCACTGATAAGGGGTTGTCCAGATGTTTTGTTAAACATTTTCCATAACAACAATTTAAAATGTATTTGTTCTTCGTTCACATTTTATTCTGTTATGTATGTCCAGCAGGAGCCAGCACAGCACAGATCTTGCTGGGACCTGTGGTTCTCCAAGCAGGATTTCTATGTTTCCAGGGCTTAGTTCTTGACGTATTTACTGGACCTTCCTTTATAAAAAAAAAAAGTGCAAAGGACCTCCAAAAACACACCCACTATAGGTGGGATTATTCTTCACTTTTTTTTGCAAAAACCGAAAACCGCCCAAAAAACCCAAAAACCGCCGGCTACGTTTTGAGCGGTTTACATTGACTCCAATGTTAATTTTCCGTCTAGAAACCGGTCGGAAGAATCAGCATGTTCAATGTTTTGCGGTCCGCCGGTGGTCTGAAAAACCGCCCGGCGGAAAAACCGTTCAGAGGGGACTGCAGGGCGGTTTTTCAATTGAAGTCTATGGAAGAGAGTTTGCTGCAGGTTTTCCGACGGTTCCTAAAACCGCAAACCGTCGGAAAAACCGTCTAAAAATCCTTGCCGTGGGGACATGCCCTTAGGCTCCCTTCAAACCAGAGAATGTACCAGACTGATGATTAATGTCCTTATCTCCTTCCCTTAAATAGGAGGACAAGACAGGGCTGCCCTATCTCCCTACTCATCTTTAACCTTGCGCTCAATCAACTCCTGTAACATTTACAGTAATTTACAGGCATCGATTTTGGGTTTGAGGAGATCAGCATGACCACATTTGCCTATATCTACAATGAATACAGGGGGCATATATCTATTAATGACTTCAGGTGGCTTATATCTATAATGACTAGAGGAGGCATATATCCGCAATGACTAAAGGGGGCATAACTCTATAATGACTACAGGGGGCATATATCTCTAATGACTACAGGGGGCCTATATCTACAATGACTACAGGGGACCTATATCTAAAATGACTACAGGGGGCATATATCTATTAATGACTGCAGGTGGCCTATATCTATAATGACTACAGGAGTCAAATATCTACAATGATTAAAGGGGGCATATATCTATTAATGACTACAAGAAGCCTCTCTCTATCTAATTACTACAGGAGGGCCTATATCTAAAATGACTACAGGGGGCATATATCTATTATTGACTGCAGGGGGCCTATATCTACAATGACTACAGGGGGTCTATATCTACAATGACTACAGGGGGCATATATCTCTATAATGACTACCGGAGGCCTATTAATAACTACAGTGGGCCTATATCTACAATGACTATAGGGGGCCTATATCTATAATGACTAAAGGGGGCCTATATCTATTAATGAATACAGGGGGCCTATATATATAATGACTACAGGGGGCATATAGCTATTAATGTCTACAAGGGGCCTCTCTCTATCTAATTACCACAGGTGGCCTATATCTACAATTACTACAGGAGGCATAAATCCACAATGGCTAAAGGGGACATATCTCTAATGACTACAGGGGGCCTATATCTACAATGACTACAGGGGGCCTCTCTCTATCTAATTACTACAGGGGGCATATCTCTCTACAATAATTGCAGGGGGCATATATCTACAATGACTACAGGGGGCATATATCTATTAATGACTACAGGAGGCATATATCTATAATGACTACTGAAGGCATATATCTACAATGACTACAGGGGGCTTATATCTATTAATGAATACAAGGGGCTTCTCTCTATCTAATTACTACAGGGGGCCTATATCAACAATGACTACAGGGGGCTTATATCTATTATTTACTACAGGGGGCCTATATCTACAATGACTGCAGGGGGCATATATCTACAATGACTACAGGGGCATACAGTATATCTCTATAATGACTACAGGGGGCCTATATCTATAACGACTACAGCAAGCCTATATCTACAATGACTACAGGGGACATATATCTATTAATGACTACAGGTGGCCTATATCTATAATGACTACAGGAGGCATATATGCACAAAGACTAAAGGGGGCATAGCTCTATATAATGACTAAAGGGGCATATATCTCTTAAGACTAAAGGGGACATATATATCTAATGACTACAGGAGGGGCTATATCTAATTACTACAGGGGGCTTATATCTTCAATGACTACAGGGGGCCTATATCTATAATGACTACAGCAAGCTTATATCTACAATGACTACAGGGGACATATATCTATTAATAATTACAGGTGGCCTATATCTATAATGACTACAGGAGGCATATATGCACAATGACTAAAGGGGGCATATCTCTATATAATGACTAAAGGGGCATATATCTCTTATGACTAAAGGGGACATACATCTCTAATGACTACAGGGGGGCTATATCTACAATGGCTACAGGGGGCCTATATCTATTAATGACTACAGGGTGCCTCTATCTAATTACTACAGGGGGCTTATATATACAATGACTACAGGGGACCTATATCTATAATGACTACAGGGGGCTTATATCTATTAATGACTACAGGGGGCCTATATCTACAATGACTACAGGAGGCATATACCTACAATGACTACTGGGGGCCTATATCTATAATGACTACAGAGGGCCTATATCTATTAGTGACTACAAGAGGCCTCTCTTTCTAATTACTACAGGGGGGCTATATCTATTATTGACTGAAGGGCCATATATCTACAATGACTACAGAGGGTATATCTCTCTATAATGACTACAAGGAGCCTATATCTATTAATGACCACAGGGGCCTATATCTACAATGAATACAGGGGGCCTATATCTATAATGACTACAGGGGGCCTATATCTACAATGACTGCAGGGGGCATATATCTATAATGACTGCAGGGGGCCTATATCTACAATGTCTGCAAGGGTATATATCTCTAATGACTACAGGGTGCATATCTCTATAATTACTACAGGGGGCACATATCTATGATGACTACAGAGGAGCATATATCTATCAATGACTACAGGGGGCCTATATCTATAATGATTACCAGGGGCCTATATCTACAATGACTACAGGAGGCATATATGCACAATGACTAAAGGGGGCATATCTCTATATAACGACTAAAGGGGCATATCTCTCTTATGACTAAAGGGGGCCTATATCTACAATGACTACAGGGGGCCTCTATCTAATTACTACGCGGGCTTATATCTTCAGTGACTACAGGGGACCTATATCTATAATGACTACAGGGGGCCTATATCTATTAACGACCACAGAGGGCTTATATCTACAATGACTACAGGGGGCCTATAACTACAATGACTGCAGGGGGTATATATCTATAATGACTGCAGGGGACCTATATCTATAATGACTGCAGGGGGTATATATCTTTAATGACTATAGGGGGCATATCTCTCTATAATGACTACAGGGGGCATATATCTATAATGACTACAGAGGGCCATATATCTATAATGACTACAGTTGGCCTATATCTATAATGACTACAGGGGGCTTATATCTATTAATGACTACAGGGGGCCTATATAATGACTACAGTGGGCATATAGCTCTAATGACTACAGGGGCCTATATCTACAATGACTACAGGGGACATCCATCTATAATGACTACAGGATGGCCTTTCTCTATTACTACATGGGGCCTATATCTATAATGACATAGGTGGCCTTATATATAATGACTACAGGGGGCCTATAACTATAATGACTACAGGGGGCATATATCTAATGACTTACTGGGGCCAATATCTACAATGACTACAGAGTGATCTATACCTATAAGATAAGGGAGCTTCTACTAATTACTTAATAAAGGGGGCTTATATCTTCAATGACTACAGGGGACCTATATCTATAATGACTACAGGGTGCCTATATTTACAATGACTACAGGGGACCTATATCTACAATGACTACAGGAGGCATATATCTACAATGACTACAGGGGGCCTATATCTATTAATGGATACAAGGGGCCTCTCTCTATCTAATTACTACAGGGGCCTAATTATCACAAGACTACAGGGGCCATACATTATTGATGCTGGGGCATATATCTACAATTACTACAGGCGGCTATATCTCTAAATGACTACAGGGGGCCTATATATAAATGACTACAGAGGGCCTATTCTATATGTCACAGGGGGCCTAATCTACAGAACTACAGGGGGTCTATATCTACTAATGACTACAGGGGCCTATCTCCTACTAATTACTACAGGGGCATATCTCTCTCAATATTGCAGGGGGCTATATCTTACAATGACTAAAGGCGGCATATATCTATAATGACTACAGGAGGCATATATCTATAAGACTACTGGAAGGCATATATCTACAATGACTACAGGGGGCTTATATCATTAATGATACAGGGTTCTCTCTATCTAATACTACAGGGGGCCTATATGTAAATGACTACAGGGGCCATTTCTATTATTGACTGCAGGGGGCATATATCTACAATGACTACAGGCGGCATATCTCTCTATAATGACTACAGAGGGCCTATATCTATTAATGACTACAGAGGGCCTATATCTATTAATGATCACAGGGGGCCTATATCTACAATAACTACAGGGGGCCTATATCTACAATGACTACAGGGGGCCTCTCTCTATCTAATTACTACAGGGGGCATATCTCTCTACAATAATTGCAGGGGGCATATATCTACAATGACTACAGGGGGCTTATATCTATTATTTACTACAGGAGGCCTATATCTACAATGACTGCAGGGGGCATATATCTACAATGACTACAGGGGCATATAGTATATCTCTATAATGACTACAGGGGGCCTATATCTATAACGACTACAGCAAGCCTTTTACTAAATGACTACAGGGACATAACTATAATGACTACAGTGCTATACTATAATGACTACAGGGGCCTATATGCACAAAGACTAAAGGGGGCAAGCTCTATATAATGACTAAAGGGGCATATACTTTAAGACTAAAGGGGACATATATTCTAATGACTACAGGAGGGGCTAATCTAATTACTACAGGGGCTTATATCTTCAATGACTACAGGGGGCCTATATCATAATGACTACAGCAGCTATATCTACAATGACTACAGGGGGCATATATCTATATAATTACAGTGGCCTATACATAAGACTCAGAGCATATATCACAATGACTAAAGGGGGCATATCTCTAATATGACTAAATTGGGGGCATATATCTCTTATGACTAAAGGGGACATACATCTCTAATGACTACAGGGGGCTATATCTACAATGGCTACAGGGGGCTATATATGTATTAAGGGGGGGGGGGGGGGGGGGGGGGGGGGGGGGGGGGGGGGGGGGGGGGGGGGGGGGGGGGGGGGGGGGGGGGGGGGGGGGGGGGGGGGGGCTGGGGGGGGGGGGGGGGGGGGGGGGGGGGGGGGGGGGGGGGGGGGGGGGGGGGGGGGGGGGGGGGGGGGGGGGGGGGGGGGGGGGGGGGGGGGGTGGGGGGGGGGGGGGGGGGGGGGGGGGGGGGGGGGGGGGGGGGGGGGGGGGGGGGGGGGGGGGGGGGGGGGGGGGGGGGGGGGGGGGGGGGGGGGGGGGGGGGGGGGGGGGGGGGGTGTGGGGGGGTGGGGGGTGGGGGGGCGTGGGGGGGGTGTGGGGGTGGGGGGGGGGGGGGGGGGGGGGGGGGGGGGGGGGGGGGGGGGGTGGGGGGTGGGGGGGGGGGGGGGGGGGGGGGGGGGGGGGGGGGGGGGGGATGACTACAGGGTGCCTCTATCTAATGACTACAGGGGCATATATCTACAATGACTACAGGGGACCTATATCTATAATGACTACAGGGGGCTTATATCTATTAATGACTACAGGGGGCATATATGCACAATGACTAAAGGGGGCATATACCTACAATGACTACTGAAGGCATATATCTACAATGACTACAGGGGCCTATATCTATTAGTGACTACAAGAGGCCTCTCTTTCTAATGACTACAGGGGTGCTATATCTATTATGGACTGATGGGCCATATATCTACAATGACTACAGAGGGTATATCTCTCTATAATGACTACAAGGAGCCTATATCTATTAATGACTACAGGGGGCCTATATCTATAATGACTACAGGGGGCCTATATCTACAATGACTGCAGGGGGCATATATCTATAATGACTGCAGGGGGCCTATATCTACAATGTCTGCAAGGGTATATATCTCTAATGACTACAGGGTGCATATCTCTATAATTACTACAGGGGGCACATATCTATGATGACTACAGAGGAGCATATATCTATCAATGACTACAGGGGGCCTATATCTATAATGATTACCAGGGGCCTATATCTACAATGACTACAGGAGGCATATATGCACAATGACTAAAGGGGGCATATCTCTATATAACGACTAAAGGGGCATATATCTCTTATGACTAAAGGGGGCCTATATCTACAATGACTACAGGGGGCCTCTATCTAATTACTACGCGGGCTTATATCTTCAGTGACTACAGGGGACCTATATCTATAATGACTACAGGGGGCCTATATCTATTAACGACCACAGAGGGCTTATATCTACAATGACTACAGGGGGCCTATAACTACAATGACTGCAGGGGGTATATATCTATAATGACTGCAGGGGACCTATATCTATAATGACTGCAGGGGGTATATATCTTTAATGACTATAGGGGGCATATCTCTCTATAATGACTACAGGGGGCATATATCTATAATGACTACAGAGGGCCATATATCTATAATGACTACAGTTGGCCTATATCTATAATGACTACAGGGGGCTTATATCTATTAATGACTACAGGGGGCCTATATAATGACTACAGGGGGCATATAGCTCTAATGACTACAGGGGCCTATATCTACAATGACTACAGGGGACATCCATCTATAATGACTACAGGAGGCCTTTCTCTAATTACTACAGGGGGCCTATATCTATAATGACTATAGGTGGCCTATATATAATGACTACAGGGGCCTATATCTATAATGACTACAGGGGGCATATATCTCTAATGACTACTGGGGCCTATATCTACAATGACTACAGGTGATCTATACCTATAATGACTACAGGGAGCTTCTATCTAATTACTAAAGGGGGCTTATATCTTCAATGACTACAGGGGACCTATATCTATAATGACTACAGGGGGCCTATATTTACAATGACTACAGGGGACCTATATCTACAATGACTACAGGGGGCCTATATCTATTAATGGATACAAGGGGCCTCTCTCTATCTAATTACTACAGGGGGCCTATATGTACAATGACTACAGGGGGCCTATATCTATTATTGACTGCTGGGGGCATATATCTACAATGACTACAGGCGGCATATCTCTCTATAATGACTACAGAGGGCCTATATCTATTAATGATCACAGGGGGCCTATATCTACAATAACTACAGGGGGCCTATAACTATAATGACTACAGGAGGTATATATCTACAATGACTACGGGGGGCCTATATCTACAATGACTACAGGGGGGGCATATATCTATAATGACTACAGGGGGCCTATATCTACAATGATTGCAGGGGGCCTATATCTACAATGACTGCAGGGGGTATATATATCTACAATGACTACAGGGGGCATAACTCTCTATAATAACTACAGGGGGCATATATCTATAATGACTTCAGGGGCCTATATCTACAATGACTACAGGGAGGCATATATCTATCAATGACTACAGGGAGCCTATATCTATGACTACAGGGGGCTTATATATATTTATGACTACAGGGGGCCTATATCTATAATGACTACAGGAGGCATATATCTCTAATGACTACAGGGGCCTATATCTATCAAGGACTACAGGGGGCCTTTACCTATAATGACTACAGGGGGCCTTTCTCTATCTAATTAATACAGTGGGCCGAAATCTATAATGACTACAGTTGCCCTCTATCTATTATGACTACGGGGGGCCTTTCTCTAATTACTAAAGGGGGCCTATATCTATAATGATTAGAAGTGGCATATATATATAATGACTACAGGTGGCTTATATCTATTAATGACTACAGGGGGCCTATATCTAGTAATGACTATAGGGGGCCTTTATCTATAATGACTACAGGGAGCATATATCTCTAATGACTACAGGGGGCATATATATCTAATGACTACAGGGGCCTATATCTACAATGACTACAGGGGCATATATCTATCAATGACTACAGGGGGCCTATATCTATAATGACTACAGGGGGCCTATATCTATAATGACTACAGGGGGCCTTTTTCTAATTACTACAGGCATCCTATATCTATAATGACTACAGGGGGCATATATCTATTAATGACTACAGGGGGTCTTTCTCCATCTAATTACTACAGGGGGCCGATATCTATAATGACTACAGGGGCCATATCTCTCTATAATGACTACAGTGGACATATATCTCTATAATGACTACAGGGGGCATATATCTATAATGACTACAGGGGGCATATTTTTATAATGACTACAGGGGGCATATATATCTATAATTGCTACAGGGGGCATATCTCTATAATGGCTACAGGGGACATATCTCTATAATGACTACAGGGGCATATATCTATCTCTAATGACTGCAGGGGGCATATATCTCTAATGACTAGAGGGAGCATATCTCTCTATAATGACTACAGGGGGCATATATCCCTATAATGACTACAGGGGGGCATATAGCTCTATAATGACTACAGGGGGCATATATCCCTATAATGACTACAGGGGGGCATATATCTCTATAATGACTACAGGGGGCATATATCCCTATAATGACTACAGGAGGGCATATATCTCTATAATGACTACAGGCGGCATATATCTCTATAATGACAGAGCTGATTACATATGTATATTATATACATGTATAATGCTGACCCACAGAACTGATCATTATTACTACAGACTGATTGTCAACTCTGTGGGTCAGTATTATTAATATAATACTGACCCACAGAGCTGGCAATCAGTCTGCAGTTCTAAAATATTGGTTACTCCATACTATACCCCTAAATTACACAGTATACACTTTATTGTGTGTGTGTTTTTTTTTTGTGTGTGTGTGTAATTCTAAACATCCAACTCCCTGCATAACCCTGCCCCTAATAACCACACCCCTGATAACTCTGCCTCCACTGGGGCCGTGGAACAATGGTCTTCCATAAAACCGGTCCCTGGTGGAAAAAAGGTTGAGGACCGCTGATCTAAAGAATCCAGAGTACAAAATTGTTTTGATACTTGGAATCATATAGTCCAGCTTCTTCTGCTTCCTATTAAAAACCACATTCATTAATGCTTTTAATATAGTACTTGGTACTTAGAAAATGCATTGGGACGTTCCTAGTCTGAATGGCTGTGACAAGCAGTGTGCTTACAATATACTCATCACTAGGATCTTGTTGGGTCTGGGTGTCCTTGTCAGCCAGT
The DNA here is from genome assembly GCA_025379985.1 of Phyllomedusa bahiana. Classification (NCBI taxonomy): domain Eukaryota; kingdom Metazoa; phylum Chordata; class Amphibia; order Anura; family Hylidae; genus Phyllomedusa; species Phyllomedusa bahiana. The sequence goes on from JAODAL010003739.1 coordinate 67,941, forward strand.
TTGTTCCTCACATACCCTATCCCTATTACTTTTTTTTTTCAATATGTTTTATTGAGTATTTCCATGTCAAACAACAATGTGAATCATACAGGTATACATGTAAGCATTGTACATATAAGAATCATCAGTGTAGTCAAATAAACAATCCCTCTTTGTTGATTCAGGGTTAACATTTCTCAAGGATCATAAGGAGATACCCATTTTCTATTTTAATCCCCTTACCCACTAATTTCCCCCCTCCCCCCAACTTGAGATAACAAGGGACAAACAACTGGTTCTATTGCTATAATCCTTATGACATGAGAATCTTATTCCCCATATCACTCCCAAACGAAATTCCTCATTAAAAACAGTCAGTAATAGTAGTCTCATTTACTACTTTTTTATTTTTCTTCTTTGTTCTTATGCTGCTGTATACCCATTTATATATGGACAAATCACACATTACAACCTAGTCAACTGACTCTCTGACATCTTATTGTACTTCAATGATTTGTTATTATTTTGATAGTCATTAACATTAATTCAGAAACAGATCTGTAGATTGGATTCATTGAGCACCTATAAAAGAATTGTAACCCTGACATGTTATACATGTTCTCAGTTTATAGTAAGAGGTTATGAAATGTTAAAGTTTCACCCCCATTGATGTGTATGTATAAAACATGCAAGTGTAACTCTAGACATAGATAACACAATTTTTTTTCCATCTCACAGCGCATCTGCTGGGCACTTCATTTATTTTGCCTACCGGTGCTACAGTAAGATACTTGTGATTGACTAATCACTGGCTGCTCATAAGAGAGTATATAGGTTTCTAAAAGTTAACTGAATTACATAAGGAAAATAGTAAATAAGACTGGAAAAAAGACGCAAGTCCATCAGGTCCAAACCATATTGTTTTAACAAAGTTCATTCATTTTATCATTGATTGTCATGAAGCTTCCATTTGCACTTCCCAAACACATTCTGCAGTGGTCAAGCTGTGTATTATGGAGGTATGTGCAGACAAAAGGACCAGTTTTACTGTACACGTGGTGCACATTCAATGCAAATTCCACATTTTCTTCAGATTCTTCAGAACATATAGAGCATACCGCAGATATTATATGCTGTAAATCCACAGCATGCACTAAAAAAATTACACTGTGTATGAATGTTTTTTTGTAAAACAATATTCACCGGCATTGCACTGTGTTTCAGGTTTCAGTATGAAAGGTAGAATGAAAAGATGTTGAATAAGTCAGATATCAGGAAAACAACAGGATGCAACTATACACATCATAAGACACCTTGCTTTATTTATTTCCATATACAGTGGCAAATAGTTTTATCAAATCTTTGTTTCTTCTAACCATAACCCATTTGCTGTACAGTTTGATCAGCCACTAGATGGCCCCCTAGCCATTCTAAGGAATCATTTTACATTTCAGTTTTTGACTTGCATATGTATAAAAATAAATCTAGTACAACCGTTTGCACATACACAGTACATCTTTTATAATTACACAAATACTAAGGGCATGTCCCCACGGCAAGGGTTTTCGGCCGGTTTTTCAGACCGCCTGAAAAAATGGCCGAAAATGAGCACAATGGTGCTCTATGGAAAACCCGTGCAGCAGTCCCCACTGAACGGGTTTTCCGTCGGGCGGTTTTTCCGCCCGCAGTCCGGCCGCAAACCATTCATCAAGCACAATCTTCCTTCCGGTTTCCGGATGGAATCTGTGCTTGTGAAGGGGGAGGGCTTTTCTCCGCTCGTCGCGGAGAAAAGCCGCGCCCCCCGCCGCGGCCGTGGCGAAGGCCGCAAAACAGGACAAATACCGGCCGGCAAACCGACCGGTATTTGTCCTGTGCCGTGGGAACGCACCCTTAAGGCATGTTCACACGGCTTATTCCCGACGGATTTGTGAGCCGGATTGCGCTCACAAATCCTGCGTGAATAAGGGGCGGGACCGGAGCGCGGCGGGGGTGCCGCTCACGGCCCCATAGACAATGCATTGTTTACGGCGCGTACGCGCCGTAAATAATGTGCTTGTCACTTTCTCCCCCCGCGGCGGATTCGCCGAGCGGGGAGGAGCGACGGAATCCACTGTTCTCTATGAGAGCAGTGGATTACCGTAATTACTCCGACGGATTGGCGCCGTACTGCAGCGCAAATCCGGCGCGGAGTACGGCGCCAATCCGCGGAGAAATAAGCCCTGTGAACGAGGCCTGACAGTACAAAGTGAAATACAGCATATTCAAACATCAAAGAGAACAACACATGCACATGGTTTAGAGTTTGGCAGCTGGTACTAAAAATCTCTCTAGTGGACACAATAACACAATGATAACCAACATTTGAGATTAAACCTAATGGTACACAATGCCACATAATTAATAATTTATGTTGATTTTTATTTTACCCAAACAGCAGAACATCACCAATTGATTGGCTGCAGCAGTCATGTACCACTGCCTGTCGTCATTGTTTGGAAGAAGAAAGCAGAGAACAGAATCTGGATCTGAGGTGAGGGGAGAGTGGACCATAAGTTGTTTTCTTTTCCATTTGAAATCTAGAAGCAGTATAGAAAAAATAAAATAAAAAATAGACAACCCCCATTAAATCTGTGACATTTTGTAGATATTGGGTATTATTGGATTCCTTAAAATATATTTACTTTTTAGTCATTTAAAATTTCCTTAAATTTTATCTATTTAATTTTGTTTCCATCTTACCTTTTCACTTTAGGATTCTATCACACTAGGGGCCACATATATTACAACTTTCTAGGTCTAAGACTATCTTTGTTGCCCATAGCAACCTATCAGAACTCTCCTTTCATTTCATATAGTGCTCTGAAAAAATTAAAGGGGAACTCTGGTTGCTATGGGCAAAAAATACTAGAGCTGAGTATCACATGGATTAGAGTCACCGGGCTTTTTTTTTTTTTTTTTAAACTGATTTAATTGAAGTTTTTAATACAAGGAATGAGGGAAGGGAAATAAGACTCGGGTATTAAGGGAAAATAGTAAATATGTAATAGGTATCTTCAATGCGCCTGTTACAATGTATGACAAAAATGTGGGATAACAATGTAGTTGGGACACTAAGGGTATGTTCACACGGCGTCTTGCATCCGTGTGAACATCCGCTTTTCTGCTGCATCTCTGTGTCTATCAGAACGGACCCAGAGACGCATCTAACAACTAGCAGTGAGTTTATCACTGCCGGCAATGACAAACACGCAGCGGCGTTCACATGAGAGATTGCCGCTCCGTGTTTGCATCGCACCTGTCGGGTCTGTCTTGCGGATGCGATCCAAGAATTGCATGTCATTTCTTGGATCGCATCCGCAAGACAGACTCGACAGGTGCGATGTAAACACGCAGCGGCGATCTCTCATGTGAACGCCGCTACGTGTCCGTCATTGCCGGCAGTGATAAACTCACTGCTATTTGTTAGATGCGTCTCTGGGTCCGTTCTGATGGACCCAGAGACGCATAAGAAAAGCGGATGTTCACACGAACGCAAGACGCCGTGTGAACATACCCTTATTTGAAGTTAGTGCGAGCTATCTCAGTTTTTAATGATAATTGCTATAATTTGCAGAACTAATAGTCATATCAGAAACCATTGGACCATGTCATGACACATTAAGGGCGACATGTATGAATTCGAATGCGTACGTTTTTTTTTTTACTTGCGCCGACACCAGAGTTCTACATAGATATAGAAGAGTGTAGAATACGACAGATTTTTGGCGCATTACATAGAGCTTAATGCGCCGAACTTTGTATGGGCATATAGTGTAATGCGCCAAACTTGGCGCACTAAGCTCTATGTAATGCGCCAAAAATCTGTTGTATTCTACACTCTTCTATATCTATTTAGAACTGTGGTGTCGGCGCCAATTACAAAAAAAACAGTACGCATTCGAATTCATTAATGTTTCAATGCTCGGATTATGAGATTCTGAGAGTGTAGAATACTACAAATTTTTGGCGCATTACATAGAGCTTAATGCGTCAAGTTTGGCGCATTAAGCTCTAGGTAATGCGCCAAAAATCTTCATACTGTCGTATTCTACACTCTTCTATATCTATTTAAACTGGAGTGTCGGCGCCAAGTATAACAAAAGTACGCATTCGAATTCATACATGTCGCCCTAAGTTTTTGATTAGCAAAAAGGGGGAGGTGATGAAGAAGAAGTGGAGTTGGGGGAGTATGACAGATAAGAGGGGATGCACTATGCACTTTTGAAGAACAAAAATGTTCTAGTCACTATCACAACTAAAACTAATTATACAATCATGGGGTTTGCTACTGTTAGTTCTAGTTACTGATTTGGATGTTTTATATGTCCGCATTCTTAACTCAATATATAGTCTTTTTTTTTTTTAAATTATTAACATTTTATAGAATAAGTAAAAAAAGTACACCCAAAATGGGGATATAGAAAAACAGGGGAGGAGGAGGGAGGCAAAGAGAAAAAAAAGGGGTGGAAGAGGAGGCTAGGGGGTGAGGTTGGTAATAACAAATAAATGTAATCTTCTCATATCATACATTGAAATCCAAGAGTGTATGCAGAAACTATAATCATCCACTGCGAAATATTGTTACGTATTGTTTAAGATGTAACAGATCAAAAGTCCAGATACGAAGTAGAGAAATTATTAATACTACTGTATTGTATATTCAACTTTAAGTATAGATAATGATTGTAATAAACTTATTATAACGGTCAACAGGTATTATAGTAGATTGTATTGACTAAAAAGTCCTCCTAGCCAGAGGCAAAAAAAAAGGGGGGGAAAGAGACCCCAGGAGGCGCACGGACTCATTCACCATCTAGACCCTGGTAAGCTGAACCAGTTAATGAACATTGGTATCCATTCAATGGGACATCATATAGTCTTTGTAAGGCTATTCAAAAAAGTGGTGGATACAGCAAAATCAACTTTCAGGCTGATCCAACTTCAGTGGAAATGCCTCAATACAATAAAATGAGGCTTAGTAGTGTCAGTAGCCTCCACATGCCTGTATGACCTCCCTACAACGCCTGGGCATGCGCCTGATGAGGCAGAAGATGTTCTCCTGAGGGATCGCCTCCCAGTCCTGGATTAAAGCATTAGTCAGCTCCTGGACAGTCTGTGGTGCAATGTGGCATTGGCGGATGGAACGAAACATGATGTCCCAGATGTTCTGCATTGGATTCAGGTCTAGAGAACAGGCAGGCCAGTTCATAGCATCAATACCTTCATCATGTAGGAACTGCTGACACACTTCAGCCACATGAGGCCTAGCATTGTCAGAAGGAACCCAGGGCCCACTGCACCTGCATATGGTCTCACAATGGGTCTGAGTATCTCATCCTTTTACCTAATGGCAGTCAGGGTATCTCTGGCTAGCATGGAGTGCTATGCGGCACTCCAAAAATATACCCTCCTCTCCACTCCATTACAGACCCACTGCCAAACACGTCATGCTGGAGGATGTTGCATGCAGAATGTTCTCCACAGCGTCTCCAGACTCTGTGATGTCTGTCACATTTTCTCAGTGTGAACCTGCTCTCATGCATAAAGAGAACAGATCGCCAATGTCGAATCTACCAATCTTGGTGTTCTCTGAAAATGCCAATCACTCTGCATGGTGTTGTGCTTAAAGCCCAACACCAACTTGTGGAGGTCGGGCCATCATACCACCCTCATGGAGTCTGTTCCTGACAGTTTGAGCAGACACATGGATATTACTGGTCTGCTAGAGGACATTTTGCAGGGCTTTGGCACTACTTCTTCTGTTCCTCCTTACACAAAGGAGGAGGTAGTGGTCCTGCTGCTGGGTTGTTGCCCTCCTATGTCCCCAGGTGTACTGGCCTCTTTCCTGGTATCTGTTCCATGCTTTGGACGCTATGCTGACAGACACCGCTAACCTTCTTGCCACAGCTCTCGTTGATGTGCCATCCTGGATAAGCTGCACTTCTGTGGGTTGTAGACACAACCTCATGCTACCTCTAGAGATAAGAGCAAGGACAAAAAGCAAAAATGACCAAAACAGCCAAAAAGGATGTGAACAGAGAAATGGACTGTGGTTACCACCTGCAGAACTACTCCTTTATAGGGGTTGTCTAAGTGCCTATTATTTCTACCCGTTGTCTGTTCCATTTGCACAACAGCAGAAGAAATTTATTCACAATCAGTGTTGATTCAGTTTGGACAGGTTGCTTTCACAGAAGTGTGATTGATTTGGAGTTACATTGTGTTGTTTAAGTACTCCCTTTATTTTTTGAGCAGTGGAAAAGAGTAGTCAGTATTGGACTGAGGCCCACCAGTGGAGTTGATTCTTGGGGTCTACCAGTGGAGTTGATTCTCGGGCCTATCCTACAGCTACTGTACATGTCTCTTGCACCTTGCCTCTTACTTTCTGCCTTTCTCCCTGCAAAGCAGCCCCAGGCCTTGCACATGAACCTACCATGCTTAAGGGCCCACAGGTTTTTTGAGCTGCTCCACAGTGGACCAGTCTAGGCCTGATCATAGTAGATGGTTGGAATAAATTTCCCACATATGTGGTTCAAAAATAGTAAGTGAATGTACAGCTGGGAAAATAAGTCTTTGATACACTGGCAATTTAGCAAATTCTCCCACCTACAAAGAATGGAGAGGTCTGTAATTTTTTTTTGTGGGTGCACTTCATCTGTGAGAGACAGAGGAGAAAAAATTTATCAACGGCCCTGTTCCCTATATTTTTAAAAACTGCCGAACTCCAAAATTAGGCGTATTAGAGAGCGCCTGCGGCACTTTATAATGCGCCAGCGATCAGTGGGGGGGGGGATGCTTGAAGCGTTTTGCCCTAGACCCTTACGACGCTACACATTTATAGATTTAGTGTGGCAAATGCAGTCGGTTGACTGCTGGTGCCAAAATTGTTGTTTCTACATTATTATTATGCGCATAAAAAATAGCATCTAAGCGCCAAAAATCATACATGTCACCCAGAATCTTTAAAAAAAATACAGAACATCACATTTTCATTTTATTGCATGAAATAAGTATTATATACAATAGGAAAAACAGAACTTAAAATTTGGTACAGAAACCTTTGTTTGTAATTACAGAGGTCAGATATTTCCTGTAGTTCTTGAACAAGTTTCTAAACACTTCAGTATGGATTTTGGCCACTCCTCCATACAGATCTTCTCCAGATCTTTCAGGTTTTGGGGCTGTCATTGGGTTACATTGAGTTTCAGCTCCATACAAAGATTTTCGATTGGGTATTCAAGCCCTTTGTTTTTTACAAAGCTATGTTAAGCTCATCCATTTACAATAATACTGTTACAAACCTTTCATGCCTAAAAAGAGAGAAAACAGAAGGAAAACCCAGAACCTTTACAAAAAGAGTAGACAGAAAGAAAATAAAGCAAAAGAAGAAGGTAGTAAAACCGGAACTGCCAAGAGAACTAAACATATAATGCAAGAATTGGAAGCCGGTGGGGCCGCAACTCAATTCAAATGAAAAAATATCAATTATTTTCTGGCAACCTAACTAAAAATAGAAGATTAGCATGAAGGGAACAAGTAAGACATCAAAAATACAGAAGCTGAATCATATGTAGCTTGATCATACATAGTCAACATAAACAAACGGAGAGTACAATGTTAGAAGACCCTACAGATTAAGAACTGAGGAAGCGTCAGACGAAACGCACAAGTCAGGTGACGCTGGTAGGAGATCTTAGGGCCTTCATTCCAGTGGTCTGTAGTGCTAGTGAAATATGTGACTATTTGATGTCATAAATTCAATTTCTTGCATATTGAACTAATTATAATTTCCATTGTTGTATCACAAGTTATAATCACACAGGATTGCATATCTCTGTTCATCTTTCAAGCCTGTAGACTTTACTTGCTTAATTTAAAACCTAATGGGGCCTCATCGTCTGTCTTTCGGAATGATTCTGTATTCCTTATCTTAGTCTTAGGGAGCAGGCCCCTCCATGGTACAGGATGAGGTCATACAAAAGAACTCTGTACTCTAAGTGGACACAATACGTAGGTTGTGTCTGCCAGTTTTTTTGTTTAAGACTTTAAGAGAAACTTTGGTGCCTTCAGAAACTCTTGTACCCAGCATTAAGGACGCTTGCGCTGGTGTTGGTACCTAGAGTTCCCTGTTTTCGCCATTAGCGTCTCTGGTTGAAGTCATAAGAACAGGTGATGTCAGCTCTTAGGTGAAGTGTAAGTATTTAACCTTTGTAAATACATTTTTAGCAAAACTGTACCCAATGTCACACTATTTTCTGTAACCAGTTTATCATAATTGATTGATTCCTATGTTAAAGGGGTTTTGCCAGGACGTGCCTTATCTGCTAAGAAGCAAATGTAAACAAGCCACGCAGCTGAGAGAGAGAGAGACACAGACAGCCAGAGCACAGAGCTGCATAAGGGATCGTGTGAAATGCTCACTCAAATAATCAAACTACAACTAGTGGATTCTGTATACAAAAAACAAAAGCTTTCTCCACAGCAGCTTGAAAGCTTCTTCATGTTCTCTGTCATCAGATAAAGCAGGTATCTACTCAGATAATCACACTACAACTAGTGGATTCTGTATACAAAAGACAACATATTTCTACCCGGTGCCTTGAAAGCTTCTTCAGCTCAGTCTCACCAGATAAGAAGTGTTCTCTGAGCAAGCCCGGCCAGCAGCTCTTGTCAGGTCCTATCTAATAGAAGCTTTGAAGTAACTAAGGGCAGGTAAAACATGGTCGTGCAGGATTATTGCATATGGGAGCTTTTAGTACAGGGTCTCCTGAGGGAGGGGACTGAGGCAGGAGACTAGATGTCCCTGGGAATTTTCCTCTTGTCAGAGAACAGTGGACCAATAGGAAGAGATCTTAGGTCATGTGAAAAGTTACATGTTCAATAACTGACGATCCCATTACAAAAAGTGAAGCCTCCGAGAACTACAGCATTTCTCAATCCCTCTTAGTTACCTGAAAGCTTCCACTAGACACGACCTAGGAGCTGACAGGCCACGCTTGCGTGAAACACTTCTTATCTGATGACAGGGAAAATGAATGAGCTTAAAGGGGCTGGGTAGAATGTGCAGTCTATGAGGCTGTGTCTGTGTCTGCTGTGTCTGCACTGTTGCAATGTCATTATTTTAGTTACGTTTTGGGCTCCCTTCTTCCCTCACTCTTGCTCCCCCCCTCCCTCTCGCTCGGGCGCCTTCATGACTCAGCATGATTTTTTGACATTCCCCCTGTGCTGTTTAAGGAGGTAGAAATTGTGCCCTGGCAAATCCCCTTTAACCCCTTTACGACTTTTGCCATACTCATAATAAATGTCGGGTGGGGTTCCCCGCAAATTGAGTATGAGTCGTCATGGCGATTTTGCGCGCTCACAAGGGAGCGCGAAAAGATCGCGGCAGGGAAAACCGGGGGTTATTACCGTGGCTATGCTGCATCCCCCAGGGGCTGGAGGGGGGGGCCGGGCCCCGCGGGGGATTAAAAACCCCCCGATGTCTCACATCGTGGACGCGATATCGCAGCTGCGGGCGGGCAGGGTGGCTCTGCTCCCCGCGCCCCCGGGCGCAGAAAGGGTGTAACCCCCGCTACTGATTCCTACCAGTAGCCGGATGCTGATGGAGCACCCGGGGTTTGTCTGGTGACGTCACGATGCCCCAATGCTTGTGGGCAGGTGACGGGGACAGTTGCCTGGAGACCAGCATAATTAAGCTGTGTGTTATTCCTATTGCTGAACGATCGACGTCGTTCTGCAATTCCCCCTGGGGAAAAGTGAAAAAAGTGTAAAAAAAGTAAAAAAAAAATGTAAAAAAGTTAAAACAAACACAAAAAAATAAAATAAAACACGTCACTGCCCTTTTCCCCTTACAACGCCAATCGCCCAAAAAAATCAAAAAAAAATTAAAGTACCCATTTTTGGTAGCTGTGGGGCATAGTGACCCACCCTATCAATCTATCATGTTAATTAACCTGTTGATGAACGCTGTAAAAAAAAAAAAAAAATACAGTCACAGAATTGGTTTTTTGTTCATCCGCGCACATAAAATGGAGTAAAAAGTCATCAAAAATATCAACATCAAAGTGATCCCAATTAAAACGTCAGTTCATCCCGCAAAAAAAAAGTCTTTCCAAAGCTCTGATCCCGGAAAAAAATTAAAAAGTTCTGGCTATTAGAGATAGGATGCATAAAATTTGTTTTACACAATAAAAACACTTTTGTTTAAAAAAAATTGTGCTTTAAAATAAAAAAACTACATAAATTTGGGGTATCACCGTAATCGTTAAACCCCACAGAGTAAACTAACTTGTCAGGTAGCCAGTAAACGCTTTTAAAAATAAAAATAAAAAAAACACTGAGGATGGCGTATTTTCTTCCCCCTGCCTTTCCAAAAAACGGATTTAAAGCGATCATAAAGGGTCTTTCCCCCAAAAATTTTTTCCCAAAAAAAAAATTTCAATCATCCGAAAAAAAAAAGCCCCTATAAGCTCCATAAAAAAAAAAAAAAAAAAAGTTATGGCTCTCAGACTGTGGGAGCAAAAACGTGTTTTCCTTTTCAAATAAGAGTGTTTTTATTGTTTAAAAGCAGTAAAAACTTTAAAAAAAATATAAAAAATGGGGGTACGCTGTAATTTTATAAACCTGCTGAGTAAAACTGGGCATTCATTTATACCCCACAGTGACCGCTGTAAAAAATAAAATCTCTCCAGGGTTGCTGTATTTTTACAAAATGCCCACAAAACCTTTAAAAAAGTGATCAAGCATCATATGCACCCGTAAAAGGTACTATAAAAACATCAACTCATCTTGTAAAAAAACAAGCCCAAAGCAGTCCGTATGCAAAAAAATAAAAATCTATGGCTGACAGAATGGAAACCTAAAAACGCAACTTTTTTAAAACTCGCTTTATTTTGTAAAAGTAATAAAAAATAAAAAAACTATATAAAATTTATATCATTGTAAATTTTACCGACCCCCCTTTGTAAAGTTATCCCCTTTTTTCCGTATGGGAATTTCTGTAAAAACGAAAACTCAAAAAACAATAGGGGAATGGTTTCCCCCCTCCTTTCATGGCCCAAAAGCTAAAAAAAATACGGAACACCTTGCGCCCAAAATGCAAAAAACACCTTAAAAGAGATCGTGAGGGGGGTTGAATCCAAAATGGGGAAAACTTTGAAAGGTTTCACTTTTTTATGTTTTTTGGGTTTTTTTTTAGATGCGACAGGCCCCAACCAATTCGTGCTCCAGAGCCCCAAAAAAACCCCCCCCCCTTGTACCCCCTGCCTGGCCCAAACCTGTTTTTTAAACCCCCAGTTGGTTTGCCGAACTTTGGGGGAAAAAATTGCGGGAACCAAATTTTTTTGGGGCTTTATTTCCAAGATTCCTTGTTAAAAAATTAAAACATTTTAGCTAAAAAATTGAGTTATTGGAAAAAAAATATTTTTTTTTTATTTTCAGGCCGAACGCTAAAAAAATTAGTGAAACACCTGGGGGTCGATATAACACTACTGTGGTTGAGCCAAATAAAGCACTAGGACCCCAAATTTGGGGCATCTCTGAAAACGGCAGAATCTGAGGAAAATAATAAGTTGCATTTTCCCCGATCACATTTACCCTATTTTTGTCAAAAATGTATAAAAATTGAAAATCTGCAAAAAAAATGTGAAATTTTGAAAATTTTATTCCATTTGCTTTAATTCCTGTGAAACCCCCTAATGGGTTAATAAACTTCCTAAATGGGTTTTGAATACTTTAAGGGGTGTTGTTTCTTAGATGAGGTAAATTTTTGGGGGTATCTACATACAGGTCAACAAAGTTTCGTTAGAACTGGATGGTCCCCAAAAAAATGTAATTGAAATTTTCTTGAAAATTTGAACATTTTTACTAAAATTTTTAAGCCTCTAAAGTGTAAAAAAAAAAAAAAAAATTTTAAAAAAATTTTGCCAAACTTAACAGAATATGGTAGGCTAGTTATAAACTATTTTGGGGGAATAACTATTGTCTTCATGCAGACATTTTTTAAGTTTTAATTGGGAAATTTTTACATTTTTCACGTTTAATTTTTATTTTTCACAAATAAAAAAGATTTTTTTGACCAAATTTCTTACTATCTTAAAACAAATGTGTACGAGAAAACAATCTTTAATCCATGCATAGGTTTAAAATGTCAAAAAGTTATTCTCATAAAGTGACATGAAAGATTTTAAAAAATGGGGCTCTGTCAGAGAGGCCCAAAAGGCTCCCCGGGAAGGGTTAAGTGGGGTGCAGGATGAAGTAAGACAAACAAGACAAAAAAGAAGCCCCACAAATATGAAATTAACTCTCCTTTAAAACATTGAGTATGGTTTTAAACATTGCTTATTTAGCTCGGTATGGTGGGGAAAAGTTTAGGTGATTGAATTTAATTTTCCCCTTTAAATTAAAAGATTTTTGAGCTTGACCCTTTTTTAAATTTTCCTTTTTTGTGTCATAAAAATAATTGCAGCATACCACATCTCTGTGCCAATAGTTGTCAGGACTGGACAGATGTAGGGCACTATGGCCTCTGTCAATTTTAATAGAAGTATTCGGAAAACTCAAAATTTCATGGAAAATAGAAGATAACATGTCAAACAAGTCATCAGAGGTAACTGTCTCAGGGGAGGCCATGGACCCAAAAATTTATCCTGTTTAATCATCTAAATGTTGTTAAAGGGCAAAAAACTGCTGTTTAACCTCAGTTTCGAGAGACAATAGAGACCATGGAGTCATGAGCTTGGTTAAAAGTGTTGACTTTCATAGACAGTGAAGAAAGGTCACTGCAGAACACTACGAATTTCTTCTTACATTCCTCCAGCAATGGCTTGGCAAGAGTTGAGATGTCATTCTTCGTAGGGAGAGACTAGTTTAAGGCTCGAGGGTCTGTGAGTGTAGCAAGTCTACAGTCATTTAGAATGTGTGAAGATGAAGGAATTGCACAACACATGATGACTGCAAAGTGAGGTGGAGAAATAGCATGGCTTTGTTGATGAAATATCGGAGGAGTACTATTTAAACTAGTGCAAAATTTATTTCTGTTTGATGACGGAATCACATTTCAGATCCCTGACTGAACCTGGGAGGCTTAAACTTAAGAGGAGTTCACAGGGGCGAGAGCTGTGACAATATCTGGTCCTCCAACATTGGTAGAAGGCTCTGCCCATGGAGAACCAAAGGACCAAACTGGGGAACCATCTGCAGGGACTACAGGATCCTGGTATGAGAGATCATGCAACATAGCAGAGGTAGTACCAGCTGATATTTTCTAAGACTGAGGAGGGTTTGGTCTGAACGCCCATGCTATGTTATGATTGTGCCATTTTGCACTAAGGTGATATAGATTTGTAAGGAGTTAAACAGTTCTGCTGTAGGGGAGAGAACCTGAGTCAGTAAGAAGCAGCGAATGTTGTGGGATCGGCTTGTGCAGACTGCAGGGGTTGTAAGACGATTCTTTAAGAGGCAGCTTTATGGTCTAGGAGCTCTGAGGTAATGTCAGGTACAGCTCCCCTGTTTTCTGCCCTTGTAATAATACTTGAGCTTCTAAAAGAGGGGACTGTGAATTGTGACAGCTGGTGAAGGCATCATTTTCGTCCCCTAAGCTACCCACTACTCGCCTACTGGTTATGGAGGGTTGTACTGAGTCCCAGGCATCGGCCAGCTGCATAGGACATGAAGGAGACTCAGTACCAGTTGGCTGTGTCTCTTACGCAGGCTAGCAGTGGTGGTGAATGTCTGAAGACAGTGTGGCTGAGCTAGGATCGTTCCAACAAGCCCCAGGGTCAGGTGGAATGCCAGTGTAGAACAGGTCCAAGCCAGGGGAAGATGAATGACAGAAGCTGGGATTTCACTCTCCATCAAGGTGGCAGCGGCTATGAAACATCCATCTTTAAAAGTGGCCTCAGTTGCAAGATCGCCCTTCTCAAGCAAAAGAATGTAGCTGCCAAAGTATTCCTCACTTTCCCCTGGGGGTTTTACAGGGCAAGTAGAGGACAGAGCTCTTTTTAGTTGTTTTCCCTATGATAACTGCCAGTTAGCTAGATAAATACAACTGATTAGATAGATCAGTAGCTCTTCACCTAGTGTCTCTACATAGGCATGGCAAGCCACAGCCTCTGCTGCAGTATTTTAGACCAAAATATCACTTGAAAGTGGAACCTTGTCCAGCAAGCATTAGAGCATTGACTGAGGTTCAGAGTGTAAGGGTATGTTCACACTATTTTATAGCAGGTATATAGTTGAGAATACTGTGCACGCTGCTATATGCCTACTGCTTTAGCTGACCAGCGCATATTTCTAAAGCGCTTTGGCCGGCCTCCCATCCACTTTCACTGATGCGCAAGGGGAAAGATGGCAGGTAATTACAGCACTCAATAAGTGCTATGATTTACTGTATTTGCGGGGCGTACTTCAGGTGTGTTGCAGCACAATTACACCCTGAAGTTCACCCTGCAAATATGCCGTGTGAACATACCCTAAGGCTATGTTCACACAGCATATTTTAGGATGTATTTTGGGGCATAATTGCTTCTTCCCTGCTGCGAATTGGATGCTGGCAGAATGAAGTGACATGTCACATCTTTCCGGCGTGTACACGGCAGGGATATAAAATTGAATGGGGCTGTCCTTAAGCCCCCACCCCTGCGCTTTAGAGAATGCGTTGATCAGCATATTCTTCTAAACACACGGTGTCTTGCAGCGCACACAACTACACGCCCCCAGACGCCGTGTGAAAATACCCTAAGGGAACCTCCTAATCATTACTAAGGACCATAGCTAGAAAGTTTGGATTTAATTGGTCAGATCTCTTGGTTGTTAGTGGTGTACAGTACGACACAGAAGCGATGATGGGATAGTAGTCAGACACAGGTCAAAACTGGGAGTAGAACAACAGGTATCAGGCAAACTATCCAGATAGCAAGGTAATAGGTAGAATTCCAGAACACAGCTGAGTCAAACCCAGGGAACCAATGTAATTATGTTAACAGACTATGTACATTGACTGAACAGAAACTAATTTTCAGAGATAAAGAGATAAAACTAGCTTGGTTAAATACAAAAAAGACAAAATACAGCTCACTTACGTTTTGGCAGTCCTTGTGTTCTATGATTGTGGTGCTCGGACGCCCAGCTAGTTCTGTCATGGGCCAGGTTGTGGTATTTTGTAAAAGCTATTGCATGTCTGGCAAACAGGCACTTTGAATAAGTTAGATGGCAAGCTTAATATTCCTTTTAAAAAACAGTCTTCATTTTATTTTCACATAGTTAAAGGGAACCTGTCACATAGGTTATGCCCCCACTTGCTGAGGGCAGCACAAGCTAGTGTCAGACATGCTGTTTCCAGCGCTGTGTCCCTTATTCTGTAAGATGCTGTAGTTTTTGAGTATCTGCAGTTTTCAGCCAGAAAAGTCATTCAAAGAGTCAGTTTTTTTCAAACCCCGCCCATCTGAGGCTAGCCACGCCCACCTCAACTGATAAACCTATTACTTTGAATAGGTAGAAACATGAGAATAACTGCCAAGTGGGTGGGGCTAACCTTTTGTTGGCGGGCCTAACACCTGCTCAAGAATAAGATTTGAGGGTTAAATGCTCTAAAACTACAGCATCTTACAGATTAAGGGACACAGCGCTGGAAACAGCATGTCTGTCACTAGCTTGTGCTGTCCTCAGCAAGTGGGGGCATAACCTATGTGACAGGTTCCCTTTAAAAAGAGTATATGGCACAGGGCAATGAACAAAAAACTCATATACGAGTTATAAACCTATTACTTTGAATAGGTAGAAACATGAGAATAACTGCCAAGTGGGTGGGGCTAAACTTTTGTGGGTGGGCCTAACACCTGCTCAAGAATAAGATTTGAGGGGTAAATGCTCTAAAACTACAACATCTTACAGAATAAGGGACACAGCGCTGGAAACAACATGTCTGTCACTAGCTTGTGCTGTCCTCAGCAAGGGGGGCATAACCTATGTGACAGGTTCACTTTAAAAAGAGTATATGGCACAGGGCAATGAACAAAAAACTCATATACGAGTTATACGCACAGACGCGTTTCGATTTAAACAAATCTTCCTCATTGTGCAGTTAAATAGTAGGCCTATCGAGCTTATTAAAAGCAGCCTGGAGTAAGCATAATACAGCTCAATAACAGGGAAAGGTCAATCATTAATTAGCTGGAGCAAAAAGATAAAATGTTGTATGATCCTAGGCAGATGCTTGTATGTAACACCCATTATGAAATTGGGGATTGCCAAGAAATGGCAACAACACTGATCTATCGTGGGACAGCTCAGGACTTGCCACTCTTTAATACTTGTGGAGAGGAGTTGGTTAAGAAGCATTTCTTCTGGGATATTAACTTGTGGACTTGAAGGATATAAAACAGAGAGTAGGGCTTAGCAAACTGGGCATAAATCAAAGGGACTAGATAATAAGTGGTCACTTAGGACCAGTCAGCACCTGAAAAAAACTTTGCTGTGTAATATTTTGGTATACTCATGGGTAGGAAAAGGTATTCTGGTGCCCTAAGCAAATAAGGTACATAGGGCCTCCCAATAGAAAAAAATCAGCCCCATCCATGCCTCCTTGTGCCCCCTTCCTGCCTATGATGATGTGGCGCCCTAGGTGGTCACCTACCTATCTGTCATCTCAACCCCGGGTATACTTAAGAAATGAGTTCCACCATGATATTTGGTTTGCTGAAAGGCAGGTGATTTTCCAAATAAATAATCTATTTGAAATAGTACAGTGATTTAGGGAACACTATCGTTTTGTTAACGGTTAACCCCACCAGAGAATAAGATGTATTGCCAAGAATGGAGCAAATGATTTAGATGGGCAATTAAGGAATTTATATTGATATTTTTGGTGTAATTCCTAACTATTTAATGGTGAATAATCTATTTGATAAATAGATCACTGGCCCAGGATAGGATGAGAGTCCTTTTGGTAGTTGGGCTTTAGATTGTCTAGATTTACATTGACTCCTGATTGAGGGCTATAAGTGGTGTTAAGTCAAACAAGTGGTAAGAATAAGTGTCTGGGCTTGTAGAGGAAGAGCACATCATCAATGAATGCTGTTTTTCTTAGATGTTAATTTGATGCATTGGATATTTGTGTATTAGCCCCAGAAGTGGGTTTAATTTTAAACTAAAAACAAGCAGCTATGATGGAATTGTAAAAGTTTGCATGTAAACTCCATTTATAGTAAATTGTTTACGGATCAGTTTGTAGTAGGCGTCACAATTTCAGAAAGGTGGTAATGAATGTGTTAAGAAAAAGTAAGGCCATGGGTTAAGGCACATCCAAGAGACTTCATCAAATGCTTTCTGTGTTAAAGCTGAAAAACATTGCCTGTGGAGATGAGGGGGAATTTAATGAGGATGTGACAGCTACAGTCAAGTGAAGTGGCAAAGTTGTATATAGGATGTTGTGAGTGGGTGAGGATCTGTTGTAAATAGCTTGATAGAGACATAGTAAGAATTTTGTAATCCTTATTAAGGAGTAAGATGGTCTGTGCGATAGAACCAGTCTGGGACCTATCCCTAGTTTAAGGATAAGAATTGTTTGTGATCCGTGAAAGTCGAGAGTCTCAGAGTTTGGTAAGTGTGAGATTATAGATCTGATATCTTCTATACTTATTAGTAGAGAGAGGAAGATCTATTGATCTGGAGTCCATTTAGAAAGTGGTGTGGAAATCATAGTTCCCAAATTTTTAGAGTCATGCAATGATTCTTGGAAATCTCCAAAGGAGCATTTTATGCTATCTACAATATATGAAAAAATGTTGAGATTCTTGGTCCGCATGTTTTTGGCCAAAAAATGCTCAAGCCACCCCCGGCTTACAACGGGATCTCAGTTGGGTGGTCCTACTCTATATTATCTCTCACCTGGGTCAACTTCAGACCTCTCACTGTGCCAAAAGGCCTCCAAAATGCAGAGAGAAAAATAAAAAAGCACCAAACTCTCAAAGCATAGTGCATTGATATAACAGCCTGTGGAGGTGGGCGGTGCAGGAAACCTTTGGAGATTTCCATGTGGTTTTTTTGCCCTTTTTGCAGTGGTGTGCCACTGGTATTGGACTGTGTGCATATGTATATGTGCCGCAGCCATGCCAGTGGCACCCAGGTTCGCAGTGTTTTTTTCAGGACTATAAGTTGTATTTGGCACATATTTGCTTTTAAACTATATAAGGAGAAGTAGATACCTCCATTTTGGTTTCCTGCACCGCCCACCTCCACAGGCTGTTATATCAATGCACTAGGCTTTGAAAGGTTGGTGCTTTTTTATTTTTCTCTCTACATTTTGGAGGCCGTTTGGCACAGTGAGAGGTCTGAAGTTGACCCAGGTGAGAGATAATATAGAGTAGGACCACCCAACTGAGATCCCGTTGTAAGCCGGGGGTGGCTTGAGCATTTTTTGGCCAAAAACATGCGGACCAAGAATCTCAAAGTTTTTTCATATAATGCATGATTCTGTGACTTGTAGTAATCAATTAATTTTTAAACCAAAATGAATGACTCTGGAAATGAATAACCACACATTTAACACATAAAAAATGATATACCTTTATTAAATGCATTGTTTAAACATAATTATAATAATAATAATAATGATAAAAGATAAACACAAAGGCTTGTGGATGGACCAGACAGAAGGTATAGAAAATGTTTCAGTCATGAATAGCAAAGTACAAGCATAGTGGACATCAGTATCACCACAGAGTTAGTCAATAAATCATAAAAATGAAGAAAAAAAAGACAAAGCTATATCCTATATACAGTATAATACCCATTCTGAGAACACCCACCAGCCCCCAAAACTATCACAATTCCAATACCAACAGATATCTGAGAACAGCAGAAAATAAATAACAACCGCCAAGTAAGGAGACCACACCCCATACACTCAGTGCATGTGAATTGAGTACCGGAAGTGTCGTACACCCCATGTACGTGCACACGTTATAGGATGAAAAACATACAGGCACATGCATATACGAACTAAAAGCAAAATAGCATAAGCAAGAAAAGATTATGCATGGTCGAAAAGTGAATAAAGCAAACGCAGGAGACATTGAATGACAATACAAATATGGTGAATTTGCAAATGATATCAATGTGTGCACCATTAAACATAAGGGCATGCCCAAAAAGTGTAACTATCATGGGAGTGAAATACAACCGCAAGCAGCACAATCACAAGTGCAGACTGCGAGTTGAACCCATAGATAGCCAAATGAATACTGTCCTAGTACTGTACTTAAAAGACAAAAGAATGAGGTGAGAAAAAGTGAATAAGAAGTGGAAAAAAAATACAGTATAAAGCAAAAATTATATATATTCTCAGTCCAGTCACATTACTATTACCAATTCCTACTTTCAATGTCAGCAGCTAATAGCTCATGATTTTTGGCTGTGCGGCCAAAGTGCGCAGTTTGTGAATTGTTCAAGCTACTATAACAACCCCGTGTATTTCCCGACACATACTGTGCGCTGGGAGAAAGAAGTGACATGTAACTTCTTACCAGCGCTTACTCACCGGGGAAAACAAAAGTGAATGGGGGACATCTTTGCTAACGTGAGATTTACAGACAACCGCATAACTTAATATTTAAGAAATTTTGCCAAATCTTTCTCTCTGACATACCTACTTATCTACCTACAGGGGACACATATACCTACCTGTCTCCCTATAGGAGGCATATATACCTACCTTTTTACAGGGGGGCTGTATACCTATCATTTATACCTACCTATCTCCTTACAGAGGGCATATATATATATATATATATATATATATATACACACACACACCTACAGGGGGCCTATATATCTACCTACTGGGATCTTTATACCTACCAACTTAATGGTGGGCATCATTACTACAAATTTACTTAAAGGGGGGCGCCCATACCAGAGGTAGGAATTGCTAGGGTGATGCTGTAAAAGTGAGAAGTCTAAGATGTTTGTACTATAAATTCTGCAGGGACAAGTTGCGGTCTGGGTCATGAGAAAAATAGGAAAAAGAACGACTCCGAAAACGACACAGAGAAAACATCTCCTGTGAGTTCCTGCATGTCGGAATTATGTTGCTTCTGTGTTGGATCAGTGCTGTATTCACTGTTGTGGTGGTGACCCGAGCTGGTGTTTGACCACTATGTGGTCTCTATATTGCGGTGTTGTAGGTTATAAGTTTATGTTATCAATAATGTATTTATTTGTTCCTGTGAGTGGTTGTGTTGGTTGGGGGGCCCAGTGCACAGCTCTGCCTAGGGGCCCATAATACTGTTAAGACGGCCCTAGAGACAACCCTGTGGCAGATCTATTGGGTGTCCTAAAACCAGTAAAAGTGATCCCTTTTTCAATTCCACAAGTACACAATGGTGCTGCATTATTCATCTTATTTCTTGTGATAGCAAGGACAAAATTTGTTATGCAATATGTCCCTGTAGTAAGATCTACACTGGACATGCAACTTAACTCAGATTAAGACACAGGGATGGTTCATGATGCAAGTAGCATCCAGGGTTTAAAGAGGATTTCTCATCATTTTAAATAAGATCATAATTATGAGGAGACTTGGGAAGGACTGTATGACAATAGGATCCCAAGTGGGAGATTGGAAGAATGTTCTTGCTCACCATGAAGCTAGGTGGATTTGACAATTTGATACTAGATCCCCTGTGGGTTTATCCGCCAGAACATGAACACAAATTCCCACCACATAGTGGCTGAATGAAACCCTTATATTATTACTGAATAAAGATTAGTATACAACAACCAATATTACTGCCATACAGTGAACATATAGTAGTATACATCAGTTGTACACAGACTCTGCAGGCTGTATATTACCGCCATATAGTGACCATATAGTAATATACACCAGTTGTACAGTGGCTATGCAGACTGGCATCTACCAATATATGGTCACTGGTGGTAATATACAGTATACACAGGCTCTGCAGACTGTATATTACCTTCAAACAATGACTACATAGTGGTAGGTACCAGTGTACACAGGCTCTGTAGACTGTATATTACTTCCATACAGTGACCATATAGTGGTAGATACCAGTGTACACAGACTCTGCAGACATAAGTGTTTACAGTGCAGTGACATCTTGTGACTCACAGGTGACGTTTCTCTGAGAAGTCGTCCACTTTCCCTTTTCTTCTGCATCTGGTCCAGACCGCCATGATGACTCCTCCTGGCCACCACTTGTCCCTGCAGATTTGGACACAAATGTCTTAGAATCCTCACTTTTACAGCTCCTCCCTCACTGCCCCCCACCTCTGTTCAAACTTCCCAGGGGTGGGATAGTGGGTACAGGCCACAGCTAAGAGGCACAGTCTCCTAGAAAGGTGGGTAGGAACAGATGACTAATCCCCTGGAGATTGTGCGACAGCTTTTACTCCTCAGATTCATATTACAAGGTAGGTAGACCACCAGTAGATAGGTTGGTAGGCCTTAGGTAGGTAGGTTGGTAGGCAGCAGTAAGGATCCAGGTAGGTAGGTAGCACATAAGCCCCACATAGGTAGGTAGTACATAGGCCATAACTAGTAGGTAGATTTGTCTTAGGTAGGTAGGTAACAGTTAGGCCCCAGTTAGGTAGGCAGTCCGCAGGTAGATAGGTAGGCTGTAAGTAGGCCCCAGGTAGCTAAGTAGGCTTTTGCTAGACCCTATGTAGCTAGGCAGTAGATGAGCCACAGGTAGGCTGTAGGTGGGCCCAAATCAGGTAGGTAGGCTATAGGTGGGCCCCACATAGGTAGGTAGATAGGCTATAGGTGGGTCCCACATAGGTAGGCAGGCTGGGCCCAATTAGTTAAACAAAAGAAAAATAGGTAGTTAGACTATAGGTGGGCCCCAGGTAGCTAGGCTATAGGTGGGCCCCATATAGGTATGTAGATAGGCTTTAGGTGGGTCCCACATAGGTAGGCAGGCTGGGCCCAATTAGTTAAAAAAAAGAAAAATAAATAATGAACTCGCCTCTCTACACAATCCCCCAATGCGAAGAGTAGTAGGCCAACTTCTGAGCCTGGCGTAGGCGGTGCAATACTGTTTTTTCCCCATAAAGTAGTGCTCCATTAGTTGTGCAGAGAACTGCAGTATAGTTCTATAACGCTAAGTTCAAACGGCATAATTACGCTGGGACTTCGGGAGCTCGCGCCGATCGGGGCAGGGGGACCGGCAGCCCGTCGGCCCCATAGACATTCATCACTAGTGGCGCGTATTTGCCGCTAGTAATTGACATGTCACTTATCTCCCCGCGCGTCGTATTGTCCGAGCGGGGAGAGGAGGCATAATCCATAGTTCTCTATGTGAACTGTGGATTACCGTAATGACTGGGGCACATTTTGCTTGTATTTGAGCACAGTACGCCGCAAAATACGCGGCAAAATGCATCCCAGTTTAAGCCATGTGAACATAGCTTTAAAGTGAATGGGAATGTGCTTAGATCCTTGCACAGTCAGTGGCAGGAACACTGTTGTACAGGGAAAACAGCACTGATAATGTGGTGTGGCCCCTTCATCTTTTGGATTGTTAGGGGTATTGGAAACTGGAACTCCACTGATTACAAAATGATGGCAATATACCAGCATTTTATAAGATAGAAGTAACACTTTAAGTTACAGGAGTTGTCTGGTTTAGAAAACCCATGTACAAGCACTGAACATCATGAATTAATGGATCAAGTACCTCATTCCCAAGAGCAGTTATAGAAAGCAATTTGTGATATGTGATTTTTATTAGGTTTAAGGACCTAAAAAATGTTTTGTTCAGTACATACAAAATGAGCGTGTTTGAACCCAATACATAACATGCCATATTACTGTGTACACTATGGAACGTGAGCAATACATTATATCACTATTTCACCTGCAATAAGTAAGAAGACTCCATCTCAATCTTTCGCTGTGGACATTCTATTTGCACAACATGCAACCACATTGAGGTCGAAGATACTTTTGTTTCATTTGTTACCAAAAAAAGCTATAAGATCAAACAATATATAAATTGTAATACTAGAAACGTGAAAACAGTCACTTGTCAGCTCACTAATATATGAGATTAATAGTACCTTGTTTAACGGCTTGCAGAGCACTTCTAAGCAAGCTGGAGTATATCATTTAATACTAGAAACGTAGTATACCTGATCTCATGTAAGGCCTGCTGCACACAATATGTTGGATACACATCCACTTCTTTGAAATGTAGGATAAGACGACACTTGTCCGATGCACATAAAGCTGTGTGGCATACAAATATGTCTGCGATCTCGAAACATTTCATTGAAAAACACAGAGGCAATACTACGTTTTTTCGATGTGTGGGTATTCAGAGGATATTTCCCTCTGATAGAGGTGATAATTTATGGAGCAAACTCTTAACCTGTAAAACTAGATGGATCTATACGTTAGCAACCAGACAACCACAAGGCTTATTATGTATGATTTACTCTATCACTATTGACATATATTTATCAGTATATGTTTATTGCAGATTTGTAAATACAGATGGATATATATTTTAGCAACTAGATAACCGCAAGGCTTGAATGTTAATTATGATTTATTCTATCACTATTGATATATATATTTATCAGTATATGTTTATCATAGATTTGTAAAAGTCGATAAATTTATACCTTGACAGCCAGACAACTGCAGCGTTTGAATGTTAAATATGATTCACTCTACCATCATTGACATACACTTATCAGCATATGCTTATTGTAGATTTGTAAATGTAGATGGATCTATACGTTGATAACCAGGCAACTGTAAGGCTTGAATGTTAAGTGTGATTTACTCTATCACTGTTGATATATATTTATCAGCATATGTTTATTACTGATCTGTAAATGCAGATGGATCTGTAATTTAGTAACTAGATAACTGCTGAGCTTGAATATTAAGTAGGGTTCATTCTATTACTACTGACATGTATTTATCAGCATATGTTTATCGTAAATTTGTAAATATGTTCCATTCTTGAAATTTTTCCCTATGTAATAAGATAGTCATTTTGATATTTAACCAGTAACTATTCATTGGCTGGCGAATGAGATTTCCATAGATTTTAAATGATGATATTAATCTGTTTTTGTATAAGAAACATTGGAATGGTTAGGGTTAAATATTTGGAGACCCACCCATACTACTTCTGTGTTTCCTATATCAGTTGCCGTACAAGCGGCACTTGTTAGATCAGGACTAAGGTGTTTTCCACCGAAACGTGGCGATCGTTTCTTGAGCCAGACCAGGAACAGAAAAAACAGGCTTGTATGGTATATGTCATCAGTCTATTTGTCAAGTTTTTAAATGTATAAATAAAATGCATAAGTTTTAATGTTGGTGGTGCCCTTCAAGTGTTTAAAGCTACGTATTTTCTTTTGTGTGGATGCTGAAGTTTTCATGTCTACATGCTATTACATCGGTGAAAGCTCCTGGTGACTCGCGCATCCAATATTATCAAAACAGTTAAAAGTAGGAGGAAGCTAAATAATTTTTGGATATCTCAGTTTGGGTTTTTTAACTTATAAAAAAAAGGGATTGGAAAGCAAAAAAAGGCACTTTTTGTCATTGCTGGAAAAAGGAGTTGGACTGTGGCCAGGGCCAAACTTAGTAGCAGCATCAATGGGGACACATGGAAAGAGAATATACCAATGTATTTTTATGTATAAAAAAATACTTTTTTTAGGCTCTTTAAACACTGAATTATTTTTATTATTTTTTTTAAAAGGGGATGTCCACACAAGGATTGCTTTTTTTTTTAAAAATCTTGCAAAAACAAGTCACTTTGCAATAGGGTCTATTAACAGTGTCCCAATATCCTAGATTTCCCCCTTGAAGGGATTTATCAGCTCCCAGGTCTTAGCTACGTTAGCTATGTTTTATCTTTCCTTATGGTGCAGACTGGTTTTATAGCTAAGCCTGGTTTTTACTGCAGCCCATGGAAGCCAGTAAACAGCGTGAATTTAAAATGAAGCAAGAAAACAGGACTGAGTTAAGATGAATCGTGTAGTGAGACAATCCTTATTAATTTTTAGGTGTGGAAAAAAAAAACAGGCTAAACACCCTCGTTGGCACCCTATTTTGTAGAAATGGAAAATACAGGGCTACAAAGGTTTTTGGGAAAAAAACATAAGAGCATGATTTGTATTTTCTTGGTGATACCCACCACTGATCTCTTAATTTTTTTCTAAAAGATTTATTGATGATTTATTTTTGATTTGGAACCCGATGGTTAGGGAAGACCAGTTTTTTTACATCATTTCTACAGCATTTACCTCACCCAAGAAGCTGTCTGATAGCTACTGATTTTCTGGATATTTCAATGTCACAGGACAAGGAGCAATTTACTACAAGCTGTAATAAATAGATTTACTACAAGCTGTAATAAATAGATGTGAATAACTACACTGAATTTTTTACATGCACACCTTTCTGAATATTCGGATTAACAAATATTGGAAAATTGGTAAGGTCTGTACCCCTGAGATACAGTTAATATCTTCAGTTCAAATCTACAACTAATGGATGCATTCAATCAAACAAACACATTAACACAGGATCACTACAAATGAAAATCACAAAAAATTGTTTAGGTATAACTTTATTATGGACTTAAGCCAGTAACCATATTAAGCAGATCATTAATAAACATTGAAGCATTCTATTGAATGAAAATGTTTGTTACCCATAAAGCCAGGTATCCCCATTTTGTATGAGCAATGAAGACTTAGAAACGTAATATATTTTATGAGTACCTCACAAGGTGCAGGATGTTAAAAAAGCTTAAAATGTACTGTATTTTAGCAGAAACTTGGCACCTATATTATAAGAACAGAAAATGAATTTTTAAGTCAACTTTGTTATTAATCTCTGTTAATCGGAGTAGATATAAGTTTGAATGAACCACTTCATCTCCTTTTCCTCTTTACTCTTAATTTACTGACAAATCCATTTTTAAAAACAAGCTGGATAATGAGGAGTCACTGTGTGGGAAAGATTTACATGCTGCCCATAGATGTGTATGGAAAGGGGAAGGTGATTACATTTTTGGAAAGAGCAACAGAGAGGCACAGAAACATAGCTCCACCTTATAGTAAATGTTTTATCTCATCCCACTGCTGGATTCACAGCAGCACTGAGCATCTCCATACTGTTTATAATGCCATACAATGCTGTGCCATTCTGATGGTGTCCTGCACAGAAATAATGGAGCTGGATTTCCTCTTCACTGTGTATGGGAAATATCATAGCAGCTAGTCTACATACAATTATTATTGGATTATGGGTTGGACTGGATGGACCATTGATTTTTTTTCTACTTTAAGAAACTAAATTATTTGAATTATTGGCATATGTTTTTTCTAGATCAAGTAGATAAAATTAAAATGACAGTCACCTTATCTGCACCGCAAATACATGTTTCAACACAGCTTAAAACTTACTGTGTACCTGAAATTTCAGGTAACTTTTTAAGATGAGCTGTCCTGTGTCAGTACATGAATGATAGCACTATTTCTGGCCATTATATAACATGTACAGTTTATAGCATATTTACTAGTTTTCCCCTCTGCATGATTCATCTCTAATTTTCAGTTGTCCTTGAGCTAATGGGTGGAGGCTAGTTGCTGTGATGTTTCCTTTGCACTGCACACACAGATAAGGGAAACCTGCTCCCCTATACTGGCAGTCCCCGACTAACACTGTTCAGACTTACATCTGTCCCCTAGTTACAAACAGAGACTTATAGGGCATGATGACACTTGTAATTCCATGTTTCACAGCAGAGAGTAGCTGTGGAACAGCAAGTTCCAGCATGCCACAGCAGCACATGAGGTGAAACAGAGGTGAAATCTTCTTAACAGGGGCACAGACAACAACAAAAAAAAATTAAAAACCCTTCCCTGCACTATCTGAAACTAAAATAAACCTTTTGTGCTGGAATTACATTTAATAAGTCTACCTGTTCCAAAAACTTACATACAATTCAACTTAAGAACATACCACAGTTCTCCTATCCTGTTTGTAACCCGGGGACCGCCTGCATTTCTATAGGATATTCTCAGAACAGCAGCAGCAGCATGGAAGACATTATAGGGCAGTGGGAGGGTAATATAACACTTAACAGATCTTTGAGCATACTCTCTGTGTATATCTTTGTCTCACTCTGCAGTTTAAAGGGGTTGTTCAGTTCATTAAAGAATAAATTGTAATACCATTTGTGCCAAATAGATAAAACCCAAAAACCTAGACTCGCTTTGTTCCTCACCTGCATTCCAGTAGTGCCGGCTTTCTCCGTTAGGTCTTCTTAATCCGATAAGGCATGTGGAGAAGAATTGACCTATGGTACCTTTTATTTAAATTCATACAGTAGGTTGCGTTCAGCGCATGACAGCTCGAGCCGCATCCTGTATTTCGCTTTTGTTATTGTTTGTTTGTTGTAGATAGAGAGACGCTTTGTGAGATAAATATTAGAAAAGATATGTCTGTGTTTGCTGAGGAATGATGAGAATGTATTCACATGCTCTGTCTGGATTCGGTTTCGCGCATTATAAGATGATGGTCTCTTTTGGCTGTAGATTATTTTGTGGTCTGTTAGGTGTATTTGTATATGTGATACACAATTGACCGTTGCTGTAAGCGCGCAAACGCAAGTATGTAATGGAAGTGACAGAGTGTGACGCGCATTTTTTAATGAGCCTAGATAAGTAGAATCATGTGCTGTGACTGTTATGGCTATTGTCTCTTTTGGTTCTCCCTATCTGTCTAGGTGGGGCCGCTGGTTGGTAAAAAGGTTCCATCTGCTCCTCGGGGAAAAATCGCTTACGCTAATACCATTAATGTTGAGCCCAACAGATTAATTAGGAGATTGGAACTCTGTTTAAGGGACTATGCTTATAGTTTTTGTAATAACTGGGACATCACCACTGGAACCAGTGATTGGCTGCAGCTGTCACATCCCTCTGCTTAAATCACATTTCAGAGCTTTTAAAGGGATTGCTTTTTATTTTAAAGATCTTGCAAAAACAAGTCACTTTGCAAGTGTGTCCATTACCAGTGTCATACCTGATTCCTAGATATCCCCTCTTTAATAGGCTGCTTCATTCTTCCTCAGGTCGTATAGCTTACAGGACCTCTGTTTCAGTCTTGTCCTATGATATGCTGCAGCTCACTGGATGAAGGTGACAGTCAGGTGCTCCGGTGACTCTTATGTCATTGGGCCAGGTAGGCCACTGCCCGGGGGCCCCACGATCTCAGGGGGCTCCTCCGGGAGCCGCCGTACCGCCCTGCCCAGCCTGCGAAAGAAAACACGCAGGCTCTGCCCGGGGGCAGCCGGGATTTCGGGCCGCAGCGCGGCTCGGAGCGTCGCCGGGGGATGGCGTGGGATTGTTTCCCCCATGGCGGGCCCGAAGTAGGCGCCTGCTCTGTGGTTCCCTCGCACCCCTCACCTTCCTCGCTGCCGGCGGGTCACAGGCCCATCCATGAAGCACATCATCGGCGCTTGCCTGCACGCGCGGTGCGCAAGCAGCTGGCATCGAGGCTGAACGCAGAGCTGGGATCTCTGATCCTGTTCTGTTTCAGCTCCTGGAGGCCGCGGGGCAGGCCCCGCAGGCTTTACTGTGAGCGGCCGCGGAGAGCCGGCCAGGGAGCGGTCGGGGAGAGAGAAGAGGAAAGGATAATCAAGAGTAAGAGTGATACGTTTTTGTGTTATATTTAGTTATTTAAGATTGTGTTTTGTAAATTCTACGCTCTGCTACCTATATTTATGTACGGCTCCTGCATGCGTGGCTATTTACTGGCCCTGCGTGGCTGGGCTTATTTAATTCCCTCTCTGCTGCTGGCTATTATACTGCCCATGCTTTGCCTCGCATATACTGCCTGCTTGCCCATTTACTGCCCTGACATACCACTATATAACTGCCGATATACTGCTCCTGGCTGCTGCCCATATACTGCCCTGGCTGGCTATATACTGCCCAGCCTGCGTATACTGCCCTTGCTGGCTATTTACATTGCCTGACTGTTCCGTAATACTGCCCTGCCTGCCCTTGTATACTGCCATGCTTGCCGTATACTCTGCCCTGCCTGCCCATATACTTGCCCTGACTGCCCGTATGTGTACTGTCCTTGTCGTGGCCTTATGTACTGCCATGGCGTATTAAGTTATACTGCACACCTGTCCTATGCTTGATTTTAGCTGCCGTGTCTGGTTGCTCTATATACTGCCTGCCCTGCCACGTTATAACTGCCGCTGCACTCTGCCTGATATACTGACCTCTGCCGATGGTATATATTTAGCGGCGAGCTGTGCTGCCGCGGTTATACTGCGCTTGCCTTGCCCATATACTGCCATGCTTGCCCCATATACGTGCCTGCCTGGCGCATATGAATGCCCGTGCCATATCTATATACTGCCCTGCCTGGCTATTAGAGCTGCCCTGTGTCTCGGCTAATATACTGCCTGCTCCCTGCCTTATTCTGCCCTGCCTTCCTGTCATACGTGTGCTGCACTGGCTATATATGGCCCTTCCTACCTTATATATCTGCTCACTCGCCTGGCTGATTTTACTGCCACTGCCTACCAATATACTGCCCTTGCGCACCGCTCACGCCTAATATACTGCCCTCTGCGCTCCTCCTATATACAACCCCCCTGCCTACCAATTATAGCTGCCCTGCCTAGGGCTATATACTGCGCCCTGCCCTTGGCCTGATTATATGCCCTCTGGCCCGTGTTATATACCGGGTTACATGCGCAGCCGATAATTACTGGGCTGCTGATAAGCTACTGGCAGCTGTTGTCTCTGCTCCTTAAGTTACTTTGGCACCTGCCCTGGCTAATTACTGTCTCCATATCTAGTATGAGGGATGAGTATAAGCACGGAGGGCCTACGCTCCCCTAAATATCTATGGGGAGATATACTAGGGGGGTCCTTACAATCTACGGGGGGCTATGCAAACCTGTACTGACGCTATGGGGCAGCTATATACTACCTATCGCAGTGGGCCTGTATACTGACGCCTACTTAATGGGGTGGCAGCGGTTACTTACTAACTTCACTGTAAGAGTGGGGCGCCTCACCTGATAGAACAGCGGTGGGAATCTGGTTAGAGCGAGGTTGCTGATAAAGGGAAGGATTACGCTAAAGAGAGGTTTGTGTGTTACATGTCAGTGCTCAGTGACGTGGTTGTGGCGGGACAAGTCTGTTCATGGCAGGTCTGGACGGAAGGAGAGGAATAAGGAAAGAAGGATACGGATTGCCTCAGGAACTGACCTGATTCAGACAGGACGTTCGTCCGGTGAGTCCCTGGTGTCAGCGTTTTATTTTTAGATCTGTCTTATCTATTTGATCGCTCGAGTGCTGTGGTCTCTGTCATGTAAGGTAGAGACCGGTGCTAGTAAGGTGTTATGTATGTGTTTATTTGAGTTATTTATTTTTTTTTTTTGGGGGTGGGGCGGGGGGGGATGGCCAGTAATCACCTTTTGACCCAAGAGGGGCCTTATGGTGCTCTGTTAAGATGGCCTGGGTCAGTGTTAGTTCTCATCTGAAATAATAATCGCTTTGATTTATGTTGTGTCGCCAACATCGCTTTGTGTCATGCTTTAACTTTAAATACATAACTCGTATAAATGGCAGGACAAATGTAAACAGAAACATTACGCGATAGTAAATTAAGCTGGACTAATGGAGAGAGTAGAGAGGGCTCTTCTCATGCTCGCAGGAGATCTGTACATCTCTTATTCGGTGGAAGGGTTATGACAGATAAAGTGATAATGGTGCTTGGTATTGACCCATAGATGGGTGCCAGCTATGTTCAATAAATAGGGGCGTAAGGTACATAAAAGTGGATCAGACCTGCACAGGATCAAGACTGAACATCGATTATACTAGAATAAGTGCCTGTGATTCCTCTCGCAAAAGTACCGTGGAGTGACAGAATTGGTGACTGAAGGTGATTGTGGTCGGATTAGACAATTAGGAGATTTTGGGTAGGCGTTGCCCTCGCGCGGAAAAAATATGGTATTCTCGAATAGGCATGCTTAAAACTAGGAGTTTTATGAGCTTGCCTGATCTTATGGGAAAGTACATTCCAGAGAACTGGTGCAGCATGTGTGAAGTCTTGGAGGCGAGCGGTGGAAGTTCAGATGATAGAGGTATTTAAGATAATCAGCAGAGCGCAGAGACTGGGAAGGGTGGTAAACAGAGATGGGAAGGAGATTTAGGGGGATCCAGCATTGTGGAGAGCATTATGAATGAGAGTGATAAATGATAAGTCTGATCTCAAGACAGACAGCAGTTTTTCAGAATAGATGATGAGTGTTTTGTTTTTTTACTAAGAAATATCTCAAAGTTTGTTATAGTTCAATCTTGGGTACTATTGATCTCTCAAGTAAAGTAACAGTGTTGAGCTATGAGGAAATTAATTAATAAGTGGAAATTAGGTACCAAAGCACAATCCCGCGTATGTAGAGAAGAATACTGTTTGGAAATGTGCACGAAAAATCTATTGGAATAAAAATTAACCTTTATTATGAGTATTTAAAAAAGTATATATATTCAATAAAATGTGATAACGGTGAAACAAAACCACAGCACATAATTGATAATCTAAATAGAATGTTAATATGTGGAACCAGGGCAAGGAGGTGAAAAAATATACAAAAGAAAACAGAGGAAAAAATTAAATGTAGTCGCCACGAGAATAGAGTGGTCGCAAAGCACGATATTTACCATGCTTAGCAAGAATGTGGGAGAAGATCGTCCTCTCTCCCCCGATAATAAGTGGTCTCGAATCTGCCACCAGGAACCTAGCGATACAAATGAGACTATTTGGTAATAGACCAAATATAGGCAATAAGGCATAATTGATGTAAATTTCTGAAAATACACAATAACACATCATCTCATTGAGTATAGATATGGTATCGCATAGATACTGCTTGCAAATATAATACCTAATAAGTTGTACAGCATAAATGAATTTGCGTGGAATTATGATGATGTAAACACACGTGTCAACACCGCTATAGCATATCACTGTACGCTACACAAGAATCCCAGTTATGATATGGATCGGCATAGAATATGCTGCAATATATCCAATAGCGTTTACAGCAAAAAGATTGCAGTGAATTATAATGATTGTTAAACAAGCATACCAATACACCGCGTATAGTAACACTTACGATATCTCACAAGAAATTCCGTCTGTGTTTCGGCACCCAGACAAACCGCAGCATCAGGGGTAGGTAGGTGGGCTATGGGTGTTGTGCGGAGAGTATAAGAATGAAGTCGTACGGCTCCAAGATCGGGTTACAGCTATGGTCGGGGCTGCACTGGAGATTCTTGTGGTATCGTAAAGTGTTTGTGTGCTATATCGGTGTGACAGTGGTTTGTTTCCTGATCTGTCATAATTCGCACCGCAATTCTTTTTGCTGTCTTGTGGTGTAGTGGTATAATATTGCAGCATATTTCTATGCTGTTACCATCTCTAACTCTAGGTGAGCTGTCTTTAGATTGAGTTGTAGATTTTGAAAATTACATTTATTATCTCTTTATTGCCTATATTTGTCTATTACCAAATCTGTGGTGGGCTAGGTTCTTGGTGGGATCGTCCTTATTGGTACGTCTTCTCTCTCACATTCTTTTGTAGGCAGGGTCTATAGTAGGTGACCACCTCTATTTTGTTACGTGTGGTTGGGTACTACTTTATATTGGTTGTTCCTGTTTTCTTTTGTATCTTTGTTTTCTCTATGCCTGGTCAGACGCTTATTGATTACGCAAAAGATTGTTTAAAGCGCCTTAACGAGACAATTTGTTCGTTATCATACGGCAGTGTCGGGTTAGCGGGTTTCTCGCGCAGCAAATTGCACCGCTCGTATGAGTAACGTCATAGCGGATCTTGCGGCGCTACACAAGTGGATGCGCGCGCAAGTTTCGCGGCATGGAACCGGCGGATATTACGCTGGCATCATGCACGCATCCCCCACGGCCGGGAGTGAGCTCCGGACCCGTTTAGCGGGGGCATGTAGTGCATCCCCGGAGGTAGCGACATCGCAGCTGCGGGCGGGCAGGAGTGAGGCTCTGGCCGCACGTGATCACGGCGCAGTAACTGCCTTAAAACGCCGTACGGCTCCCCAAACGCCCGGATGTAAATGACAGCATCCGGGGTTGTCGGGTGACGTCACAATGCCCCACAATGCATTGTGGGCCGTAAAAGACAGTTGTCATGGAGCCCAGAATACAGCTATAAGCTGTATGCGATCTCCTATTGCATAAACATCGACATCTTTTCATGCAATTCCCCCCGGGGGAAAAGTGAAAAAAGTGGAAAAAGTAAAAAAAAATTAAAAAGTAAAAACAAAAATAAAATAAAAACCGGTACATCGTTTTTTCCCCCCTTTAAAAACGCCAATCCCCCCAAAAAAAGATCAAAAAAAAAAATAAATCCATTTTTTGGGATCCCCGCGCGTAACACCCACCCTTAATTTCAGTTAATTTAACCCTAGGGGTAATGCCCGAAAAAAAAACCTCAAAAAATCAATCACAGAATTGGTTTTGTTCATCCTGCAGCACATAAAATGGAGAAAAAAGTCATAAAAAACCATATCAACAAAAAAGGATGCCAATTAAAACTTCAGTTCTCCCGAAAAAAAAAAAGCCTTAAAAGTCGATACGGAAAAATTAAAAATTCTGGCTATTAAAGATGCGATGCATAAATATTGTTTTACACAATAAAAACCTTTTTTTAAAAAAAATTTGTGCTTTTCAAAAAAAAAAAAAATAAAAAATTGGGTATCCCCGTAATCACTCAACCCACAAGAAAAACAACTTGCTTGGATATGCACGGTGAACGCTATTAAAAATAAAAAAAAAAAAACTGCGGATTGCAGTATTTTCTTCACCCTGCCTTCCAAAAAAGGGATTTAAAAGCGATCATAAAGTCTTGTCCCCCCAAAAAAAATACAAAAAAAACGTCAACTCATCCCCAAAAAAAAAAGCCCTATAAAGCCCCAAAAACAAAAAAAAAAAAAAGTTATGGCCTCAGACCGGCGATGAAAAAACGGGGTTTCCCTTTTTCAAATAAAAGTGTTTTTTTTTTGTAAAAGCAGTAAAAATTAAAAAAAATAAAAAATGTGGTATCGCTTTAATCGTTTCAACCGCTGGTAAAATACCTGTCATTTATAGCGCACATTGACCCGTAAAAAATAAAAAAAAAAAAATTCTCCCAGGATTGCTGAATTTGACAAAATGCCTAAAAAAACCTTAATAAAAGTGATAAAGCATAAAATCCCCCCCGTAATGGTCCCAAAAAAAACATCAACTCATCCGTAAAAACAACCCCAAAAGCAGCTCCAATGCAAAAAATTTAAAAAAAGCTGGGGCTGGTCGAATGGAAAAATAAAAACGAATTTTTTTTTTTAAAACCGTTTTTTGTTAAAAGTATAAACAAAAAAAAGAAAAAAAAACATTGGCGCCCCCTGGTTTTTCCCCCCTTTTTTCCCACAAATACTTAAAAAAAACCCAAAAACCCCCCCCCCCCCCCCCCCCCAATTTCCATGGACCAATGCTAAAAAAAAAAAGGGAACCCCTGCCTCCCAAAATGCACTCACCCTTAAAAGAGACCCCTGGGGGGTTTTAAAACCCAAAAAAGGGGTCAATTCTTGGGGTTTTTCACCTTTTCTAGTACTTTGGGGGCTTTGAAAAATGTACTGGCCCCCAAAATCTGCGTTCCAAAAACCAAATAGCGCTCCCTCCCCTTTTATGCCCCCCATGCGCCAAAACAGCAGTTTACATCCCCCATGTAGGGTATTTCCCAACTTGAAGCAATTGCGAACAAATTTTGGGGCTTTTTTCCAAATTCCTTTTTAAAAATTAAACATTTTCGCTAAAATTGCAGATTTTTGGGGAAAAAATATATATTTTTTTATTTTTTAGAGCCAAAAGAAAAAAATTTTTTAAAACCCCGTGGGGTCATATACTCCTCACCCCGGGTATATTCCCCTTAAGGGGTGTATTTCCATATGGGGGGCTTTTTAGGGGGATTTTTTGAGTTTTACCTTTGGGTGCCGCAAAAATTGAAATGGGCCCAAATAAAAACTAATGAAAATAGCCCCAAGGGGCCGGGAGGGGGCTCCTCCTATTCTGGGGGTTGTGGTTGGGCCAAAAAAATGCACTAGGGCCACTAGGGATATTCTAAAACGGCAGACCTTGGGAATCTTTAAGTCGATTTCCCTGACCCCATTTACCGTATTCTTTCAAATTATAAAAATTGAAAATCTGAAAAAAGTGAAATTTTGAAATTTCACTTTCCCTTTGCTTTTAATTCCTGTAAACACCTAATGGGTTTATAAATTCATAAAACGTTTTTAATACTTTAGGGGGTGTATTTCTTGATGAGTCATTTTATGGGGGGGGATCTAACATACAGGCAATCAAAGTCACTTAAACTGGGTGGGCCCTAAAAAATGTATATTCAAAAATTTTTTTGAAAAATTTTAAAATTACTACTAAATTTATAAGCCCCCTAATGTCTCAAGAAAAAAAAGGCATTTAAAAAAATGACCAAATACAGCAAAATATGTTAGATGTAGTTATAAAATATTTTAGTGGAATAACCATTTCTTTCATGCAGAAATTTTTGAAGTTTTAAAATTTGGAAAATTTTTACATTTTTTCCTAAATTTTAATTTTTCAAAAAAACGCATTTTTTGACCAAAAATTTTTTACTATCTTAAAACACTTTTTTACGAAAAACAAACTCTGAAACAATGGATAGGTTAAAGTTTCAAAAAGTTATTCTCACATAAAGTGACACTGACAGATTTAAAAAAATGGGTCGTCAGAGAGGGCCAAAAATGGCTTCGGCGGGAAGGGGGAAAAAAGGGCCCTTTTTTTCAATTTTTTATAAAAAGAAAATGCACAACAAATCAAATAAAAAAAACAAATGGGCAAAAGCAGGAGAAAATACAGTGTATTGGCACCCCTGCAATTCTGTCAGATAAACCTCGTTTCTTCCTGAAAATGATTGCAACACAAAAACTTTTGGGTTTTTATCTTCATTGAATTTGTTTCAATGGAAAACCCAAAAAGAATTGTCATAAAACCAAATTGGATATAATTTCCACACCAAAAAAAAAAAGGGGGGGGACAAAAATATTGGGACTGTTTGAAAAATCAGTATCTTCTCTAATTTGTGTAATTAACAGCACCTGAACTTACCGTGGCACCCAACAGTTTTGGCAATAACTAAATCACACTTGCACCAGTTGACATGGATTAAAGTTGTCAACCTCTGTCCTGTTCCTTGGTTTTACCCATGAGCATGGGGGAAAAAAAGAAGACCAAAGAACTGTTTGGGACTTGAGAATCCAAATTTGGGAACATGAGCAACTCAAGGCTACAAGTCTCTCCTAAAACCCGAATTTTCATGGTCTACATGCCTGTCTCAAGAAGTTTAAAACCCCATGCATGTGGCTAACCCCCTAGTTTAAAAGCCCGGGCACTGTGGTTAACCCCCCTAGTGAAAAACCCAGGGCACTGGGGCTAACCCCCCCTAGGTTTGGATGGAAAAAAAAAATTGACAGAGTTTTCAACACAACTTTTGGGATGGGGGATAAAAAACCCGAAACATCCAAAAAAAGTTCAAGTCCCTGCATCCGGGGAACAACAGTGTAAAACTTTACAATCCCTCCGTCAATAAAAAGGGGACATGGTAGGATACCCGGGAAAAGCCCCCACTTTTCCCCGAGACATAAAAAAGCCAGGCTGGAGTTTGCCAAAATTTCCCTGAGAAAGCCTAAAACGTTTTTGGAAGGATGTTTCTTGTCAGATGAGACAAAAGTAGGTTTTTTTGGGAAAAGGCATCAACATAGAGTTTACGGGGGAAAAAAAGGGGCATTCAAGAAAAAACAGGGCCCCAAGACAAAACATGCAGAGGTTCCCGAGGGTTTTTGGGGTTTCTTTTCTCCCTCTGGCCTGGACTGCTGACCGTGGCAGGCATTATGAAGTCTGAAACTACCAACAAATTTTCAGCTAATGTAGGGGCCCAATGTGAGAAAGCTGGGTCCCCCAGAGGGCATGGGTCTTCCAAAACACACTTCAAAAGCACTAGAAAATGGGTTTTAGAGAAAGACTGGGGGACTTTTAAAATGGCCACAAAGAGTCCGACCGAATCCCCAAAAACACCTTTGAGATCTAAAAAGGCAGTTTGGGGGAGGGGCCCCCCCAAAACCGGGACCTGGAGCATTTGCCAAAAAGAATGGGCAAAATTCCGCAGGCATTGTAAGAAACCATGATGGTTACCGGAAACGGTTTTTCGCTTTTTTGGCTAAATTGTGCTACCAAGTATTAGGGGTGAGGTGCCAATACTTTTGTCCGGCCATTTTTGAAGTTTTTTGGGGAAATGATCAATGTTTGATTTTTTTTCTCAGTCTGTTTTTTTGTTTTTTCATTGCAAGCAAAATAAATTTATATTAATACCAAAGAATTTTTTTAATTGCAAACTTTTCAGGAAGAAACTGAGTATTATCTGACAGAATTGCAGGGGTGCCAATACTTTTGGCCACCACTGTATATGTGACAAGACTGCAATAAACTGGCAGGATGATACACCAAAAATCCAAAACATAACCACCATAAAAACCTAAACAGCTAAAAGGTCTACAGGGAGCTAAAGAGAAGCAATCATTGAGCGTGGATGAAAGTGATACCTAGTAATGAATCAGCAACTTGCACTGGCCAAGGAGATGATTCTTGAACTTAGTCTGGTTCTAATGTAATAGTTTTGGGCACCATTCACGGAAAAACTTTGAGAGCTTAACAGGTTCCCAAAGGCAGGCAACAAGGCTTTTGGGGACTGCAATCCCCAGAAAGATTAGCAAGATTAGGGTTATTAGAGAAATGATGGCTTCGGGGGACATAATACAGTAAATATGTATCAATATATTAAAGGTCAATATAATCCTCTCAAGATCTATTTATACTCAGGATTGCATCCAGAACAAGGGGGTATCCTCTACAGTCTTGAGGAAAGAAAGTTTCTACATAAAACAAAAAAAGAGATTCTTTATGTAAAGAGCATGAACTGGGGAACCTCTGCCAGAGGAAATTGTCATGGTGAAAAAAGGGCCTGGATGCATATCTAGAGTGTAATAATATAACAAGTTATAGTGATTAGGAAACTATGTAATATTTAATCATAACAGTCCTAAGAAAGTAATATTAAAAAAAGCCCATTCCCTTTCCCCCCATTCTTTTAGCTCGATCCCTCTAATCTTCTGTTTTCTTTCTTCTACCTCTGAATGAAGTTATTAACACTGCGACCACTGTTTGGCTGTAAAACATTGTTTGAAAAATGAACAGCTTTTCCCAAAAAGTGAGTAAGCAATTGACGCAGCGTGAGATCCAGTAGGAACGAAGAAAGAAAAAAAAAAACTGAGGGATCCGCCTGGAATGGGGGGAGGAAGAAAAACTTCTTAATTTTTTTAGAGAATGGACAAACCCCTTAAATTTTGCCTGGGATATGACATAAAATATCAATAATATCAATTTTTTTTGTAAGACTTTTATCTTTCATTATTGGTATGGTTTTAATTTACACAGGTTTCCCCTTTAATGGCACCGTGATTTTCAGGAGGTTAAAAAAGGTTTTTTAATTTTTTTGTCAGAAAGTATGATAAGGGACCCTAGTTTTCCCCAAACGCTACTATTGCTTGTTCGTTAACTGGTTTTTGACATGATTTAAATAAAGAAATGTTTTACTCTTTCACGTTGGGGAGCTGGAGAAACATCGTTCTTTAACAAAATTTGTATTACTCAAGGATTTGTGGGGTTTTTCTTTTGTGCTCCCTAAGAAAGTCCAGGATTAATTACAAAGAAGACCTGATCCGGAGAGCGAGCTGCTTCAGTCATACGTATAAAAAAGCAAAAAATATATTTACATTTGTAGTTGTAACATTTAAAAAAAGTGGAAAAAATTTTTTTAAGGGGGTTTAATACTTATGCAAAACCCTTGTTTAAAGAATACATTATATCGCAAAGTGGCATACTGCAGAACAGCTTTCTGTATAGATGTTAAAACAGTACTAAAAAAATAGAACAAAAGCTTTGTTATTACTTTTCTCTTTTTATTACTTTTCAATAAGAAATAACACTTGCGATGGAAGAAGAATGAAAGACTTCAAGTTAAATTTTCTTCTGAAATGCTAAGATCAGCTTGAAATATTTCATGTTGATGCTTTTTGCCCTCCGTCATAACCGATTTCAATGGTGCAAATTTAAATTTCGCCTCGAACCCCAAGAGAACGGTCATTCGGGGTTGGGGAGTTTTCTCAAACAAAGCACTGTTAAAAAAATCAGAAAAAATTGTTTTTTTTTAAAAACAACATTACACACTAATGTCTAAACTGCAATTAAGGTTTTCTATCTGGAATCAAACACACCACCAGTAACATACAGATGATTTTGAAAATTGCAGAACAAACTAGAATTAGAACGAAGACCTTAAATTTGACATTAAGGCGGTGTTCACGCGGCTTATTTCGCCGCGGATTGGCGCCGTACTCCCCCCCGGGAAATTTGCGCTGAGTACGGCGCCAACCGTTGGAGAAATTTCGGGAATCCCTGTTTTCATAAAAGGGCAGCAATTTCCGGGGCAATACGCGCCGTGGGTAAACGCAGTCTATTTGGCCGGCGGGCCGCGCCCCCGCACCCGCCCCTTATTCAAACCGGAATTGCGAGCGCAATCCAGCTCGCAAATCCGGCGTGAATAAGCCGTGTGAACGGGGCCTAAGACATGTATGAACAGGGCTGCCCCAAATATCTGGCGTCTTTGCAGCCCGACATCCAGCGCAGCCCCGTTCGCTACATTTTTAAATGGCACGTACGCCAATATCAGGCACATTATATAGCGCAAGCGGCACTTTGTAATGCGCCCGATTTCGAAGGGCGTGCGAGAGGCGGGGCGCACTAGAACCGTACGAAGCTATAGATTTATAGCTGCGCTACGGTATTTCTGGGCGCATTACTGCTGGTACAGGTAAACCACTTTCAAAGTGGTATACCTGAGCCAGAAATGTCGTCTTTGCGCTAGAAGATGCCTGATTTATGACCCACTGTAGAGCGGGTTCATAAATCAGGTGCATTCTAGGCTATTATTATGCACATGAAATTTGGCATTTAAACACCAAATTTCACACATGCCGCCCTTATTGTTTTAATTTTAGGTAGAAATGAATTTAAACTCTTGTTTGAAGGAAAACTTTACTTTGAAATGAATATTCACAAAATGCCCCAGTTAAGATCTGCAAAAATGTTGTACAACTTATTTAGTATTGATATAGAATAATCTGGTGTTTTAACGTTTGTAACTGAAAAAGGAAATTTACTTATTTCCCGTTACACTTGTGGGGGGACAGATTTCAATTATGCAATTAGAGGGTCGCTGTTATCAGGGGTAATCAGCAGAATTTTTAAAGTGTTTTTTGAAAGCAACTCTGGTTATACATAATACTGAGTGTGAAAATTTACTCAACATTTTTAAGTAAATTTAAAGTGTGAAACCTATATAGTTTAAACATTTATTTCACACTGCAATTATACTAATTGTTCATCAAGTCTGCAGCATACTTTGAATGGCGATAGAAAGCACACCAGCCACTATTGTTTTTTTTTTATCAGAAAAAATAAAATTTTTATAACTTCCCACATTTAGGCAATAACCGGTAATTCCTGGAAATTTTAAATAAAAGCCCTGAGAGCAGGACAAGAGAAAAACAAATTAAAATCATGGAGGGTTATGTTGATCAATAGTTGTAAACTATTAATCAACTGGATGTCCTTCACTAGTGTTCTTAACAATAAAAAGGAGGCATTTCTTGATGAGCGCTTCCTATAAAATTGTATTATATTAGGCACTGACATATACTTATTAAGCTTAACATAGCAATACAGTAAAATATCTTGTAAAAATGTTGCATAGGCACTAAAGGATAATTATTGTAAGTTTTATCTTTAATGAAGTAACTTTACCATAAGCACATTAATGACAGATTGCATTTGATAGTGCTTAGAGGGTTGCATTAAAATCCTCCTCACTGTGGTCATGTGGGAATGGTTGAACCTGGGACCCTTTAACAGTGTTGAGTGGGGGGTCCAAAAGATGGAGTCCAAAATGGGGTCCTCAATGATCATAAAAGTTTATAGTTAATTTACTTTTACTCTTCAAAGCCCCAAATATAATTGTAAGCAGCTGTGTAATTATACAACTAATCACCGTGTAGCTTTTAACATAGAAAGAATAATTCACCTAGATTCACTCGGCAGTAGTAGTCAGCAGTCACAAGCAGATGGTAATATAGAATTCTTGGAGCTGGTTCTGCCTTCTGCTGACAACTTTACTGTGATTCGCCTCAAAGTACAAAGAACTGCTAAGGATTTTACTAGACAGAATGTAATTGTAGCTTAAAATGAAAAAAAACACCATCTGTAAAATAATGTTTAATTTTGGTTTTGTTCTATTAGTATTATTAACAGTTTACTTATTGTTGGACATTATTTATTTGGCAAAGTCCCTTCTGAGGCTGGCTCATAGCGAGCTATAAGCCTCTCTCACAGAATGGGGAGATAGCCACCCTTGCGGAGCTCTCCCCGTTCATATCTATGGAGGTTCTGAACATACCCAAGCATGCTCACTCAGCTATATTCAGAGCTGCCATAGAAATAAATGGAAAGAACTGTGCAAATGTAAACCATCTGCCCATTCTTTGAGGCAGGCTTCTGGCAAGCTACGAGTCTTTAGTAGGGACTTTGCCAAATGGAAAAACCCCTTTAACTCACATGGCTCATGTAAATGGCAGTATTATGTGTCCATTTTCTACACGTATGAAATAGGACTGTGACTGAAATGCACAATCCTCTACTTCTTCATTCCTACCTGGAAGCATTGATATCTCTAAACATACAAATTCTGATAAAGCCTGTATAGCACTGCAGAGATGCTATACTCACGTCTACTATTAGAGTCATACTAGCTCCCTGTATTATTGTATAAGCTTTTTGCAAAGAGCTCTTACATTTGCATTACCCTCTACTGTGGACAATGGTGTATATTCATTTTAGCAACTGGATTTGTGTTTTTTGTTTTGTTTTAAAGAAAAATGTGAAAAACTCAACACTTAAGTGAGCTGAAATAAAAATAATTTAACCCTTAATCTGAACATCTGCATAGTACTTAATGACCAGCAAATTTTTTTTAGTTATTTCCGCTTTGCATTTCAACAGTCATAACTTTTTTATTTTTTCAATGATACAGTTGTATGAGGCCTTGTTTTATTCGGGGTAAGTTATACTTTTTGGGGGAATAATTTCAAGTTCACTTAAAAATTATTGCAGACTTTTTTTTCAAATTTTTTTTAACACCATTCATATTTCACACTAAATAACTTGTTAGATTAAGTCTACAGGTTATTACGGCCGTGTGGATAGGTAATATGTGCAGGGTTTTTGTGTGTAATGTATGCACAATTATTTTTATTAAACATTTATTTTTATTTTATTATTTATTTTTTCTACACTTTGTTTTTTACTTTTTTTTTAAATCCCATAAAGGGATAAGTGTTTTAAATTTTTTTTCAACACTTAGCAATGTATTAGAATATTCATATGCTAATACATTATAATCTGTCCGATTGACATAGGCAGCAATCAGGGCAGCACACAGTCTGCCCTGATTGCTGGCATCTTACACAGACAGCCCTGGGGCTAATCTAGGTCCCCAGGGCTGACTGTGCAGCCATTCCCCGGGCTCTGTCGGGTCACTGGAGTCCTGATCACCTGACAGAGCAGGGGAAAGCCCTTTGATTATGCCGGGGTCACAAGCCGTGGCAATCAAAGGGTTAAGCAACGGGGAACGGAGATTTTCCTCGCTCCCTGGCGCTTGCAGAGGCTGCGCTGGGCACAGGGCTGTGCTAAGTACATCCAGCGTGATATAACATTCCTCAGACAACTATTATCTGATCTTGCAGTCATACTCCCACCTGTTATCTGTCCCATACTTTCTGCTAATATACCAACTGTGTATTAAGAAAAAATGGACAATTCAGGTTATGACTGCAGGATCAGATTTCACGGGGCTTGTTTGTTGTCTGACGCCATGGAGACAGATAAGTCTGTACATTAGTGCACAACACAGTAAGAAATCTTCAAAAAAGATGTATCTTTTTCAATAAAGAAACACTAAAGCAATACAAAACAGTTTGCAGGCTGGTACATAACCTTGCAGTGCTGCATTTGACTTGAAAACATTTGATAATTCTTGCAATTATTGATTATATGCATTTCTAAGTATTATATTAATATTTGTTAGTAGTTATTCAATTAGTTACACTGTTTTCTTTTAGAATAGTAGATGTGTTTTCTACTCCTAAAACACTGATTTCAAATGGTGCTAGAAACATCGATGTTTAAATCTAAGTCACCACAAGAAACAAGCTTCCGGGAATAGATTTGATTCTTAAATCTTCAAGGACAAATTGAAAAGCCTCAGAGTCCTACAGAAACAGAAGATCAAAGTGTTTTAGCAATAAAGGACATGTTCCATGAAATCACTAGAAACTGACCCACTTCACAGCATGACACAAACAGAAGAACAATGTCTAACAACAGATATACAATTTCATTAGACTATTTCTATTTGAATTAAGAGTAGTCTAAGCACTTACCTAAACACCCATTCACTATTCATTTTCTTTCCAATTTATGTATCATTTTCAGGCATCGGAGTAAAAAAAGTATCAACAAATACAAAAAAATGCAATATAAATGCAGTATGCTTAGCAAGCACAAAAACTATACTTACCTGGTAACCTGTGGTAATGACTAATATATGGATGAGTTCAGGTTAATCAGATGTGCTCACCTGTAGACATCACAAGGCTGGTAGGAACAAAGACATTTCAGCTGTCCTTCTGCATACGTAGGAGACTGGGATAACTCTGAATCAAATTAATTTCCGAGCCAAGGCTGCAATTAGTTAAATTATTATTATATTTCTATTATATTCATTCAGCTGCAACGCTCAAGTACAGATCTGTATGCCTCGAAGACATTAGGCTGTCACTAACATCCATGACCAAACATAAGAATTATGAACATCCTTAAAATACTAACCATCAGTGTATGAAAGAAAGCTTTTTTATGCATACTGTACTAGTGTTAGTGACTATATTATTTTATACATCATGGGAAATATCTATTTTAATCAAGATCAGAAAATACATTTTTCCATGTTACCCTTTCACACGTTTTCTACTGAACATTGCAGTACACTTTCTTTCCACTCAGGGGAGCTAAAGTGTTAAACATATGGTTATATAATGCACAATACTTATGTCATACAAGACTAATGTATCAGAGAAGTGATAACTGTACTGGGTAACCAGGAAAATTAAACTGCAGTAATATCTATTATATAGTATAGAAATACATAATATATTTTTTCAGGTTAGATAAAAAAGGTGCCACTAAAATATCTAAAATTTCAAAGCCTTTACTAGCTAACACAGTACCACAAGATTGTTGCTAGAAAGAAGTGTTTTAATAATTTACAGAAAACTGATATACAATAACTGTATGAGTG
The DNA here is from genome assembly GCA_025379985.1 of Phyllomedusa bahiana. NCBI lineage: Eukaryota > Metazoa > Chordata > Amphibia > Anura > Hylidae > Phyllomedusa > Phyllomedusa bahiana. The sequence goes on from JAODAL010003739.1 coordinate 112,615, forward strand.
CTGTATTTAATAACTTGTATTTAATAACTGAAGAACAAGACACTGCGAATTTTACCAATGAATTCTGTATTGGATTACGTGTTAAAATTCTGACGACCTTTCACTGTGTGAACTACAGAGCGGATTTTCTACACCACAGATTTCAAATTCAAGGTGCAGAATAAATGAATGGGCTAACCTATGTCACTCCTCATGGATCCCGTAACATGAGAAGTGACACAGGTTTGTCCTATTTAAATGGGGCTAACCTATGTCCAAATCACAGGCGAACCCCGCCTCTGTTAACTAAAAATCATTGGCAGAAATCATTAGATCATATGTTGGATTTTTGCAATAGGAAAAGTCCAGTGTGTGAACCAAGCCTTAAGAAATACTATCTTCCATGAGATGAATATAAGTTACTAACAATAACATGACCTGTCCTCTCAATTCATCTCTGCTTTAACCTCATGATAGATCCCTTCATGCAATCTCTGATCCTCATAGGACTTTCTTTTCTGCTCTACTCCTGTCAGCTCTTTGCACATCCATCTCCAAGATTTCTCCCATGCATTCCCCATACTCTGAAACTCAGTACCCCAACACATCAGACTCTCCTCCACCTTCACTATTCTTAAAAGAAACCTAAAAACCTCTCTCTTTAGTATAGCCTACAATTTATAATAACTCTGCTACCGCTACACCGGAATACACATCTGTCCCTTACCTTCGGTCTCTCCCTTCTCCATTGTAGATTGTAAGCTCTCGTAGGCAGGGTCCCTCTCTCTTTCTGTATCAGTGTGTTAATTAATGTTATTGTATTTGCCTTAAATTACATACCTGAACACCTTGGCTTGTACAGTGCCCTGGAATTAATGGTGCTGTAAAATAAGTAATAATAGAATACCAAGAAAAGCACAGATCATTCTGAGGTCCATGCTGTTCAAAGGGTAAGGGCTATACTGGATAGACTTCTAGCCACTTTTTATCCGAGGGAAGGCCAGTTTTCATTCACGAACAGCAAACAAAAGATCTTAAAATGTTGAGAAACTGAAACAAGGTATATTAGAAAGTTGCATGAAACCCAGTAGAATAAATGTATATTACAAGAAAGTTGCATGAAACCCAGTTAAATAAATGTATATTACAAGTTGTGAACTAATCTATGTGATATTTTATTTTGCTATTCATGATAGCTATACCAATGTTGCACTGGCTACAAACATCTCATTGACAGTAATCTGCTATACATTTTTATTCATTTCAACGCTTTAAAATAAAAATAGTGATCAAATCAGAACAGCATGAGACATAATAGTAAAATCCAATGGGTAAAATGTGCCCACCAACCCTTTGTGCATCTTCTCGAGCAGATGTCACTTTTCTCCCTAATTTATGAATAAATAGGAATAAAATGCTTTTATTTCAAACAGAAGACCACTCTACAAGAAAATGGCTGGATTTGATTTTATCAAGTTGCATTCAGATCTTAAAAAAGTACAGTGACTGCTCCCACGGATAAATTCATTTTGGGAGAAAATGCTTTTGGAATCAGAGTCTCTATATTATTAACTGTAGTACTAGTGCGTGGCCTGGAACATTTGTACGCTGTCCAATATGGGTCAAATTTATTGTGTATTGTGATTTTTTTATTTACAATGCACAGATCGAAGATTATAATGTTGCAGAAGATGGAAGCACAAGAACTTTAATCTTTCAGGGAGTGCAGTGGGTGCATGGATCCTTACTTGGATGAACAATCTTCTAAACATTTAGTTGAATTTATACTTGGACTGAAGAAATAAATGTCAAACTGCTATGTTTAGTAACTACAATTCTGCCCTTGGGTCATATGAAAACATAAGCAAAACAGATCATTCACTGATAAAATGTCACAGTTCTTACTTGAGTGTACACTGCACTGAGTTCTGATTTTGGAACACTTTCCATGTATCGTACCTGAACTTTCCCCTGCCTGTTCCTCCTCAGCAGCAGTGACGCATGCAGAGTCAAGTGGGTGTGTATTTTATGACTCTCACAAAACAAATGGGTACATTTCTACCTGGCAGAGTGACATGTCTCCTGCTCTGTATACAATGTCACCCTCCTCTGTTAGTTCTGTTTACTGTGTGGTTGTCACGGCTTGGTAAACACAACGTCTTAGCAAATAAACAAGATATGAAAACTACAATGACCTTCACCTGCTATAGGAGGTTGTGGAAACAAGCAAAATAACAAATCTGTGGTGTTGTTTCCTATTACTTGTCTTACCATAAAGTCGGTATACCCAAACCAGCTTCAGGATGTCTGTCCTGGTATTACCTAATGTTTCGACTCCCAAGAATCAAAAGCAAATGTTATGGTTAAGTGCTCTAGAATGTACTGCATACGTAAGAAAGCTGGATGGCTTCCAAAGATGCAGTCAGATGTAAATATTTCTTCCTGAACACCTCATTGTTTAACTGTCTCGTGTCTTTCTAAGTCTCTTTATAAGAACCTCACAGTTTATTTAAACACTGAAAAATATGTTCATCTGCTTTCCTTGTATACTTAAAAGCACTTGGTTAGCAAATGTAGCTTCTCCTGTAAATACATATTTCATACAGTTATTAAGCGTTAAACCTGTTCTATGAATTTGTACGTATCTGTTTTTAATTATATTTATATCAATTGTGTGATCCTCAATAACTTCAATTAAGAAATTACCTCTGATGACAATTTTCTTTTTTGAAAACCACCTATCAAAAATCAGCTGTAAAACATAAGTGAACCCTATTATTAGTAATATAGTAAGGCTAGGTTCACATCTGTGTCGGATGAAAAACAGAAGCCATGGGATCCGTTCACATGGACCCACATATCCCATGGTTAAAGTTTTTCACCTCTGCGACCACAGGTTCTGAAAGGAACCTACAACGCAGATGTAAACCAGGTCTTAATGTGCTCCATTGCCTTAGCTCAATGATGTTTAAGGGCATTTGTTTCTGCACAGCTCTGTGAAAGTCTGGACTTTGACCATTTCGTTTTTGGGGTTTCAGGTCCTGATATCTTTGTCCTGTTGCACATCTTAATTTTGCCCCTTCTTAAAGGGGTTGTCCACCTTCTCTTTTAAAGTAAAAGTTTGGTGCCTGTAAGAATATAAAATTAAAAAAAAACCTACCTCTTTACCGATGTTTACTGTTTGTTTCATGTATCTGCCGATCCTCTTCTTGGGTCTTTTCTTCCTTTTTTTTCTCCTAGTGGTCAGGCTGTGTGCAATGCAACCTCTGACTGGCTGCAGGGGCACTTGACACTGCCCAAAATCACCACTTGAAAGTGAAGGCATTGAATGGTGACACTGAGCAATATCAGGTCACTGCTGCAGCCAATGCGAGCCAATGATCAAGAGCCAGAAAACTACAGAAGAGTGGAGAGAGAATGGATAGCTGAAAAAACATCAGTACAGAGAAATGTATGGGTTTTTTAATTTTCTTCCACGCTCAGCACCGTACTCTTACTTAATAAGGGGGAGTGGACACCTTTTTAAGGTGTTTTAATGATGGCCTTACTCGTGCCTTAAAAATATTCTGGCTGAACGTGGAGTTTATCATTATTACAATGACGGCATGTTTTCCAGGTCTTGTGACTGCAAAACAAGCTCAAGTCATAACCTCTCTACTATTATGCTTGACAGTTGATACGAGGTGTTTGTGACGCTTATTAATGCATAAACCTTAGTCATACTGACACATTCTTTTGTAGAGAAGGCTCTTTTTCATAGCTGCCTTTCCAGGAGAGCCATATTTGATGTAATTGTGCTGTTACGAATATAAACATTTAATGTGCCTACAAAAACCTATAAGACACATGATGTAACTTTTGGGGTTTTCTTTATAGCTCTGCACATTAAGGGAATTTTTTAGGATAAGCTGTCGTGTTTGTACATAAGAAGTGTATAGATAACACACAGCACCCTAAAAGACATAAAGGTTAGCTTTATTTACATAACCATTAACAAACCAGAAACATCTCCCCATAGAACACAGCAGAGTCAAATAATAAAGTATTGTGATTATCCAGATTGGGCTAGTAGGACATTTCATCCGACCAGGCCTTTCTCAATTACTATAGCAGTATATGCAAAGATCTGAGGCAGTAGATACTACATGTGTCTGTCTAGCTGCTTGGCAGAGAAGCCCATTGTATTGAAGATTTGAAGATTGTGGTTTTAATGGGACATTTTAAGACGCAGAGGGAGAGAAAGGAATGGATTAATGCAAAAATTTCATACTCTGCAAAATGGACTAAATATCCATGCTAGTTTCATGTCACTATGTGTGAACTGTGAAGGCCACAAATCACACCTGAGAGCAAAGAGATAAGAGGAGGAATTACTAATCCCTCCTGCCCGTCTCACAAGTTTCCAGATTGTTTATTTCTTGACCTGACTTCTCTGCTTATATTGCATTTTGTTATTTTTAAAGAGTCTAAGTTCCTTTGAAGGTCCATGTCTTCTGTGTATAAAAAGTCTGTAAATTTTCAGTTTCTTGTATAACATCATGTCTGAAGAAGGGAGCTAGTACTCTTGAAAGCTTACCATCAAATATACTCAGCCTCTAAAAGGTATCGCCTGATTTCTTCACTCTTCTACTACTTTCTATGGCTAACACGGTGCAACATTATACTACTAGCTGCTTGGTACGTTACTCTCCTGCCATCTATCTACTGGAGTGCCATGGATAAGCTACACCATTATCTAAGAGTTACCTATCTTTCCATTTGGGCACCCTATGTGTAAAAAGGAATGTGCTACCATTGCTATGTCAACTGTGTACATATGAAGTAGCAGAATTTTTGGCCTTTCTTTTATTTTTATAAGGCATTTTTACCAGTTTCACTCTGCAGACTAAATCTAAGTTACATAGTTTGTAAGGCTAAAAAAAAAAAGACGTCCATCCAGTTCAGCCTATTGTTCGACAGTGTTGATCCACAGGAAGGCAAAAACCCCCATGAGGTAGAAGACAATAGTCCTCATTTTAGGGAAAAAAATTATTTCCCGACTCTAATCTGGCAATCAGAGTAAATCCCTGGATCAATGACCCTTCTCCAGAATCCTAGTCACTATAACTTGATATAATCATTTGTCAGTTGTCTTTGAGCTAATGAGTGGATACTAGCTACTATGGTGTATCCAGTATACTACATATGCAGAAGAGGAGGTCCTGCCACCTATTTCTCTGTAGTACACCCTAATAAACAGCAGCAGCAGAATAGAGAACCTTATATGTCAATGATAAGCAGTATAATCCGAAAATCAACCACTTACTAGACCTTTCAGACTGTCTCTGTGCGTCTCGCTCTGCCTAAGCCACTATTCCCATCCTTCACCAATGACTTATTTGAGCTTTTTTAGAGTAAATAATCAGATAAGTGCATATCTCTAATAAGATATACAAATTTGTTCTCCTTCAGAAGGTATAAAACACTGTCTTACCAGCCAAACCAGTGTCACCACCTGCAGACAGCTGTTTTGGCCAGGCTCGGACTGGCCCACAGGGCAATAGAGGAAACCCCTGAAGGGCCCATCAGCACGGTAGATCAGTTGGAGTTGTTTTTTAATTGCATATGCATCTTCAGAAAAGGCAAAAAGCTAGAGACAGAGTATAGGAGGCATGTACAGTCATTCATAGTAGCTGTAGGGTGGGCCCCTAAAATAAACTCCACTGGTGCGCCCACAAACAGCTCAACTGGTGGGCCCCTAAAATGAACTGCACCTGTGGGCTCTAGGCACCCCAGTCCGACACTGGTTTGGGGTTTTTTGTCCTTCAGCAGTACAAAGTAGAGTACTGGCTGGCTAGTGAGAGATGCCTTAGATGAAGCTTACGGGGAAGGGAAGAGGTACTGATACTCATTGAAGAGACCAGTGGTAGGGATACTTATTATTCAGGAAATGTTTCCTGTGAAAAAAGGTATTTGAATTTGCTTTCCTCCAGAAGAAAAAATATCCCCTCATACAAGCTAAACCATACTCCCTAGTCTTCAGCTATTCTGTAGAACTATAGATTTATGCAAAGTTTATGGAAAAGTTAGTTCCTATTTAAACAGTTTGACCTTGGACTGAATTGTGCTGAAGAACCACAGCTGTGAAGGTTGGTTACTGTCTCCCAGGACCTCCATTTGTAAACACATCTTTTCCACCGCATAATAACTAATTTTACATTTTTTGAAGAGGTCTCTACAACCCTTCACTGCTTAGCAGCAATAGTTGCTTGTCTGATGTCCTTATTTCTTGGTACAATTCACTAGCAGTTTGGTATTCATGAGCACTCTGGTGTGTGTTTACATTATGCCTTTAAGGAGATAGTCACACTTCCTGATATTTAGCTAATCTTGATTAGTATCATATAGCTGGTAATTGTTCGCTAAATACATTAATTGACACTGCACCAATAAGTAGTTATTGGAACTGAATGAACTTTATATATATCTATATATATATATATATATATATATATATATATATATATATATATATATATTTATATATATTTATATATATATGTTATATATATATATATATATGTGTGTGTGAATGTAATGATGATATATGTGATTATGATTGAAGAGCGAGAAATAAGTTTATTGAGGAAAACTGTACAACGTAAAGGAGGCTGTAGTACCCTGTTGGTGCTCCTGTCACCTAGATACAAGCTGAAATACCATTGGGCATAGAGGCTCTGTATGGCATCCTGTGGCACATTTGCCAAAAGAAGCTACAGCTGGGCCTGTAGATCTTGCACCCAGTCTCAGCTGGACCTGTAGATGCTCGATTGGTGATCTGCCAACCGGGCAGGCCAAGGAAGTGTTGCAATCTGGTGAAAATATACCTGGGAAACCCCACTGTGTGTGGGTGAGCATTATCCTGTCATGGAAGTTGGAAGCCCTTCCATGAGGCCGCATTATGTCCAGCACACATTGGTCACACGGCTTATTTTGGGACAGATTTTGTTCCGTATTTTGCGCCGTACTGTGCGAAATACAGCTGAAATCCGTTCCAGACATTACGGTAATCCACAGTTCTCGTAGAGAACTATGGATTCTGTCTCCTCTCTCTGCTCGCCGTATTTCGCGAACGGGGAGAAAGTGACATGTCAATTATCCCTGCGGGATACGTGCCGTGGATAATGAATGTCTAAGAGGCCGGCGAGCTGCAGGCCCCCCCCGTCCCGGTCCCGCTGCACGGCACACGGCGTAATTGCGGGCGGAATCCATCCCCGCAATTATGCCGACAATAAGCCGTGTGAACATAGCCTTAGTGTCCTCGTATCACTAATAAGGGGGTCCGACTTAATAGTCACATGCAGTGGCTTCCCAGATCATTGTTTCTTGTTTACAACACCACTGCAAATAAAGGCGACAGTGGCTGTCTATCAATGGCAGGTCATATAATGGCCACCATGACACCAAATTTCCCTCTGGTAAGCCACTGGAAATTGTCCAAGTAGAGATGGGATGTGTAATGCAGATGCCAACTCTGTCTGGATGTTGGAGAAGAAACTGTGGAAGCTGTTTGTGGTTGTCAACAGACCAAACAATGCTCACTGGCAGTCTGTCTGGGCAATGTGAAGTCCATGGGAGATATGTGCATGTCCTTGCGTCACCACTGCTACTAATACCTCCTAACAGTTTGATCACAGTGACCTACATTGTGGGCCAATCGTTGAAGTAACCATTCTGCTTCTCTAAGTCCAATAATGTGCCAACTCTCTAAGCTTGTCAACTGGGCAAAATGCCTCCGAGTGCATTGTAAAGACATGTCTAGCAGTCAACTATGTCTCAGCAAGAGATACACTACCGAAAAATAGCCTTTTAGACTGTTTTACAGGCACTTTTATGCCGCTTTGGGACAAGGCAGTGTCTAATCACCCCCACACAGGTAATCATTTACACATCTGCCTCAGACACCACTGCAAGTTTCGCAAAAACCCGTCATTTCTATTTGGGTGCTTTTTTTGGTCTTGTGGAAGGCGGATGGATGTACTGATTTTTTTCCCCCACAAACAAATGACAAGATATTAAAACCTGTTAGGTTTTCTTAATGTTGCTGGAAGTTATAAACCTCAATTGATGGAAAAAATGACAACAGTGGAGAAAATCCTTCATGACCTCCATTGCCTTAACAATCTATGATATGCGCGAACATGATATTCCTGATGAGCATACGAGCTACACTGAAAACTAGACTTCAATGGATTTATACCTCAACTACATTATAGTGTGGCTTGTTCTGTCTTGATTTTTTGGTTTCAAAAGATTTAAAGGAAGTTTCTGCTAAATATCTTACTTGTAATGGAGCCCTACACAACAGTTTTTAGAAGTAAACTCTACTTAACATAGTAGTAGTTTGACTTGCACATTTTGCTTTGGTTAAGCTTTATCAAAAAGGTTTTCCAATGTCATAAATAGCATGATATCATATTACTTGAATATGCATTAGTTTACAAACTCTAGGGGTCCAACCCCTGAAACCAGCACCTTTTCTTAACATGAAGGGGACACAGTGATAGTTAGGCTCAATTCACAGTTTTTCCAGTACAAAAACTGCAGCAATTTAAGTGAGCAGGAGAACCTGGAGAAGTTAGGAGGGGATGAAATGCTAAAGCAGCAATGCCTACTATACTTAAGACAGGTGGTAGACCCTCATCAATTATAAAGTGATAGTATATCTTAGCAAACAAATAAGAATATTCTGTTAAATAAGGTTACTCCATTACAGTGTTAATAAAGTATAAGTAAATGCCTCTATGAATGTGTCTAATAATATGGAGTGCAGCAGTTATCTAAAGAAATAGGTCATTTTCTTGACACTGATATCAAATATACACATCTGTGCTGCTACAGCAAATTGAAATAATTGCAGAAACGGTGAGTGAATATTCGAAAACATGAACTTACTTATTTTCTTGGAAGGAGCACTTGTAGTTTTTTGAGATTGACTAAAGTTATGAAGCCCACCACTATTCAACCAGCTCCATTGCTGTTTATTACTGCATATTCACTGTCACCTACATCACCAAAATGCCTGCAAAGAGAAGAAGGGAACATAGGCCTTCAATAGTAAAGCAAGACCAAACTTTTCACATTAGGGTCAGGTAGGTGAAGTGTTCCTTTGTTTTGATGAAATGGATGTTCTTCTGTGTCATCTGCAGGTTATATGCAGCCTGTGTGGCTATCTATCTGGATTTGTACAAAAAAGTAGAAACTGATGGCTCAACCTTAAAAGTTGAGTCAGCTTAGAGAGTAGACTGTCATCCCAGTCAGCTTAAAGGGGTTTTCCCCAAGAAGTCAGTTCCTTACCTGTTATCTGATCAGGAGACAAAATTAACTCAGCATGCTGAGTTATCATGTCATCAGATAACAAGTGCAAGCCCAGTAAGATTAGCTCCTGTTCATGTCTAATGTAAACTGTCAGGTAACTAAGGGCATGGAAAGAAAGCTGTAGCTCCCAGAGGCTTCACTTTTTGTAACCACATATATTTAGAAAAGTGATTAAATACCCATTTTGGAGGATCCCACGTCAACAATATATTGTGGCAAAACCCCTTTAAGAGAACAGTCTAGAGATTCTCATTGTCTTGCTTTAGGCTTAAGAGAAATGGAAGAGTTGTGGACAGAGGAATTCACATTTTCTGCTGGTCCGATTGAACGAGAACCATTTTTTTAAAACTTGTTCAAAATATCTCCTAACAAGAAAATCCTCCTGTGGACCATTGATAGAAAATTAAGTGGGACTACTAGTCATTCTGAAACTAAAGGTTGAGAGACCATCTCTGAAAGGCCCAGGTTCTGTCTGACTTTCATCCATGTGTGCCAAGAGGTGATGACTAAAAGATTTTACTTCACCTTTGTTAGAAATCATGGATAGAATAGATTTGTAAAAAGAAGGAAGGGTGTACCTAAGCCTTTCTCATGTGGGTGAGTACTGCAAGGAGCCAGTGATCCAGTCTTGGAGTATTTTAATTAGGGTTGAAAAGTTTTATATTGGGGAAATTCCCCCGTATGTTTTGTGTTCCTTTAAACTATTGAAGGCTGTATCCTGAGGAGCTTTTTAAACCTATTGTTTAACTCTTTAATCTTTTTATGTTAACCACGTTTTAAGAATTTTTTATTTTGTTTGCAAGATAGCTTCTCCGACATTCATATACAGAAAACAGAATAAAAAAATCTAGAACCAGTATTAAAAACAATTAAGAAGAAAATTATATATATATAGTATCTGATTTTAATTAGTAAAAAAAAAAAAAGTCGCTACGACCTCTTTAGTGTTTTTTTTTTATCACATGGACGCAGACATATTAGCAGAGTTTGGACGTGTGTTCATTTTCTAAAGAGAATTTCTATGAAGGATAATGTCAATTTTGACCAAATTTTAGCTTCCTTTTGAGCATTTGCATAAAGCTGCATAAACTGTTACCGGTTATAGGTACTATGCACTGCTAAGTAAGTTAGGGAATGATTCCCATATGAGAGGAGTATTGTTAAACCTTGTAGGTTTATGTGATTGTGAATCCCATTAGCTAGCCCACTATTTCTATTTCTTGTACTAGGGTGGCTAAAATTAGTAGGGATTTGTAGACGAATAATAGGAGATCATCTGCAAAGGTTGACATTCTTATCTCCTCAGATCCTACTTGATTTGCACAGAAGCCTTTCTATGAGTGTAGGTAATGCAGCAGAGAGTCTAGTGCTAAATTAAAAAGTAGAAGGGAAAGACGGCATCCCTGTTAGTGCCCCTTAGTAAAGAAACTGAGAAAGAATTAAAGGGGTTGTCTTGCTCCAAGGATCGCTTTTTATGTTAAAGATGTTGCAAAAACAAGCCACTTTGCAATATGTGTTCATTATCAGTGTCCTACGTATTCCTAGATATCCCCTCTTGTATGGGCTACATCAGCTCCTCAGGTCGCTATAGCTACAGACCTGTTTGATCTATCCACATAGGTTGACTGCACTGGTTGCTATAGCTACAGACCTGGCTTCTACTGCAGCCTAGTGGAAGCCAGTAAACATGCCCCTAAATTCAAAGTGAAACCAAGAAAACAGGACTGAGGTAAGATGAATCAATGTAGTGAGACAACCCCTTTAAGGCCATTCATGGCCAGAATGGTATTAAACCAAGATTGCAGTAAGTGATGAAAGTTGACAAAAGTATCTGAGGACTGTATTTAAATATTTCTAGGACATTGCATTAAATGGCTTATCTGCATCAAGGATAATAGGTAACATAGTGAGGTGTGGAGTGATGGCCTTTGCTAAAGGAGAGCTGAGAGGGAGTTCCGAGGTTTGGGAGCCTGACTGCTAGGATTCTAGTTAACAGTTTGTATTTAGTAAGAAGATCACGCAGTAAGACCCACCTCCTCTGGATCTCTATTTGATTTGGGCAAGGCAATTAAATTCCTCCACTTGCTTACCTCCCTTATAAATCCCTTATAAATCTTGTAAGATAAAGTAGGTAATAGGGGGTTATAGTTAATTAGACTGAGGCAATTAAAGTACGCAGATAGGCTGTCTCGGCCTGGGGCTTTGTTGTTTGTATGGAGGAAATAGCTTTACATACCTTTTGTTGGGCGAGGGTGACAGTCTTTGTTTGTCTGGTTGGTGGAGATATTGGTCCTCATTTACTATAGTTGTGTAGAAGACAGGCAGTGTAAAAATGACCAGATTTATTACAGTGGCTTGTGCTGATTGACAAATTGGTGCAGCTTTCGACTTGCCCAACTTTTAGACCATTTTATTGGCTTATTTTCCCTGCTTTCCACCTCCCTCTTGGTTGGAAAAAAGTTGTGCAGTACACAGCTGCATTAGAAAGGGAGAAGGAGACCCAAATTCTGTTTGGGAGATCACATAGGCTATAGCAAGTGTAGAATACAGGATAGAACCCACAGCAGAATCTGAAGGTGGAGAGGTCACACAGTCAGCAGCAGTGTAGAAAGAGCAGAGAACCCAGGGTGGTATCTACAATAGTAAAAGGGGCAAACATACCGTACAGACAGGAAGTAGTAATGTAGAAAGAGAGGAGACAGACAGTCTAAAGCAGCGATCTCTCAAGGGATAGTATTAGAAGGTGCAAGCAATAGAGCAATAAAGCTGTGCTAATTCATGAGAGCTAGTGAAGGCAGCAGCATTCTGGATTCCCAGAACTCACATCCAGCAGGTATTACTCGGAGCACCACTGAGTATTAGGGAGTTTGAATGATGCAATAGAGATTGCAGCCCAAATTTAGAGCAACCCTTTCAACTCAGAGTAACCACCAGCTTATGCAAAAATATTTTTTGTCCAAAGCTCCTAATGACACTATATATAGACCTGTGGTTCATTTTACATCATCATGGTGTATTCCATATATTTGCAATTAGTAAAGCTTTTTTTTTTTTTTTTTAATAGATCTCATTTTTATAGATCTCATCAACTGGACATATTTTACTAGTTGGGATGTAAAATAATATAAAATACTGACATTTCATGTAGACGTATCATGTGTGCATACTGTATCTGTGAATGTATTAGTGTTCTGAAATAGCAGGCCTAGTTTTTAACAGAAAGCTATACATGCTAGTAGATGTATGCTATTAACTGAATAGGAGTGCAAGAAACGTAAAAGTCAGATCATTCACAGGTTTACATTGCTCCTAATAATTTCTTAGAAAATGTGAGTAAGCAGAACCCCAAAAAAGTGTTATTGTAAAATAATTAAATTAACATACAAGGAGCCACTATGTTACCTGTTAGCTGTATCAAACAAATCTAACTTCTTAAAGAATTTATATATGTAATCACTCATTACACACAGAGCAATTTACATCTAGTACCTACAATTCATAATTTGATCTTCAGAAAAGAATTTCTTCTTCCCCTTTGCTTGCATGGAATACAGAATTTACGCCAACTAGCAAAAACCTAAAGAGAAAAGAAATAAAATGTTACTACTGTTACAATGTCCAATTACTGCATGCGGTTTTCTATGTAATATTTTATCAACTTTTTCATAACTTCCTTATATTTTTCAACAACTGTAATCAGAAGAAACTGGGAGCCACATCACAGTTTTATTTTAGAAAGTCCTGCAACTTAAGCCATTTTGATTTTTTACCAGGACACTAGGCCTTTGGTACAATTACCACCATCAACAGTGCATCTGAATTAAATGTAAAACTGTAGTTCATAAGCTCTCACTTGTAACCAAGATTTTTGAAGCACGGTCACTCATTTTTTGCATGATAATATATTGGTCAATGTTCTAGGCACTGCATAGCAACAATCCAAAAATGAACTGCGTGAAAACAGCAAATCTGCCTAGCCTTGTATATTCTGCAGTTATCACCGAATCTCCTCCAGGATTATTTGTTGCTTGCTGTAAATGATGTAAGGCACCTTCTAGCCTGCTAACGTCATGTCTTATTGCGAAGCACCAATGTTTGCACACTTACTGTGAGCTGCAGGCTGGTGCATAGGGCACAGTCTGAACCCCCTTGCCCCTCAGACTCAGTTCATATCTACGTCAGTGGTTCTACTTGAAGCCTTCGCTGTAGATTTTATAAATTATGGAGTCAATGGGTTCTATCGGGTACCGTTGGTTTTCATCATGTAAAAGATCTGCCGCTACAAGTGCTACAGAGGCTCCGAATAGAACCTCCAATGCACATGTGAACAATGGTCTTAGTACTGCACTTGTGGCTTTGCAACATCCTAATCACAATTTAAAAAAAAACCTTTTTACTCTTCTGCTATAAGTGACCTGGCCAAACTTACCGACCCAAACTTGTAAAACCTGGGTAATACTAAGCTACTATCTGCAAACATGTCTCTACAATCAATATATTATTTACTTACAAGCAAAACAGAGGTTGTAGGTGGGAATATCGCAGGCATGCTTAGAAGGTTGTGGGTATGAAATCATGTGTCTGAGGGTTTTGCTTGGGTGGGAGTGAGCGGGATTACTGGCATTAAGTCCAGGAAAATGTGATCACTACTTTATCTCAAATGTTCCCATTTCTGATAACACAAACACATTGATATCTGTCATCATCTTCACAACTTTCTTTATGACCTTCCCTTTAAAAAGTGTTGGATCTTTGGTTTATTGTCTATTTATTTTTAAATAGTCTTTTTTTTAGTTTACATAAATACTGACGATGGAGTATTTTGCAATTAGATTATAACAAGCGTATTATTATTACTACAAGTATTATTATTATTGTTACAAAGTTCTCTATAGATTTTTTTTCAAAAACTCAACAGGGTGCCTATCCACATTTGCTACTTAATATTGTGTCTCTGGTGCAATGAAAAGTGTCCAGTAGCAAAACAGTTAAGACAATTTGTAATACCAGCTGAGTCAAGGTCAAGGCACACAGAATAAACTTGTGAGGGGTTGTGACGCAGCACAAACAGAGGCTTCATGGAAAAAGCATCAACATAAAACAGAGCGTGCCAGCTCAAAGCTTAAGTACAGCTGCTGTGGACATGTAGAGCCCCTGTACTACACCACACAATGCTGACCCTGGTCAACTGCTGCATGTCTACAGAAAACTCTAGTAAACCTGTGAGACTACAACTTCTGTATACAGGCAGATCAGTTCTAAGGTTACTTGGAATGTGCATGTGAAAGGTACCATTTGTTTTTTTAAATGATGATATTTTTAGCTGCTGGAAAATATGACGGTATCTTTGCTGTAAGCAACCGATCCCAAACCATCTATAAACAGTAAAAGTATGAACGGTGGGCTCCTCAATTAGTTGTATGGGTCTCACATTGTTGTAGTAATGACTTTTTACTAATATGTCTATAGGATATAAAAAGAAATGTAAAGTGTTTTTCTCCCCACATTGATTGGCTTTAAACACAAAGGCAAATACAAATTACCAAATACATTGTTGTTCTGATTTTACTTCCTTTCCAAGCTAGAGCAGTTCTCATCTCCTGCCTGTGTACACAAGCTTCCCTAGTTTACGGACCATGGCCAGGATGATGAAATCATTCCCTGCTGGGTCTTATCAGCAGTACAGGCGCTTGTTTTTGTTTCTTACCAACATATTTTAACCCTTTCAAGCTCTATAGCCTTCTGACCTATTAAAACTTCGAAGAGTCGCAACTAAGAATAGCAGAGCTGATGTGCCTATCACTGCTATGTAATCGCCCACATCCTGAACAGGAAGTGGGAGCCTGAAGCTGGCTGTGAAGAGCTGTGAAACAACCTGATAAGAAAACCTCTTTACAACCAAACTGTCTGGTGGTTTATGCCATCGTATCTGAGAAGAGGATATGAGAGAGGGAGAGAAGCTGAGCTCTTTGGTACACAGGCTATATCGGAGCAGGATTTCTGAGTAAAAAGCAGAGTAAATTCTTTAGGCTTAGGCTTTATACTCAGAAATCCTACATCTAATAATATGAACTTAAATATTACAGATCGTAGGTACTCTCCCTCTATATCATATCATACCCTGCTCTTGTATAGGGTAGCATAAATATTACTCACTAAAGAATAAATATAGTGCTATCGGTAAAGCACATTGTGAGGAAAATTCACTCATGACAGTCATCTTTCCTTCAACTTCATAACTAGTCAGATCTGACAAATGGCCCCAGCTCCCAGGAAAGCCTCAATTAATTAACACCCAGCTCAGACCATTGTAAATGCCCTTCTATAGGAAGCTATCATAGCAGGAGGTTGACCCATCAAAAGAACGCTCATTTCCATTAATTAGCTCAAAACCCCAGCTTCACAGATTTGACCAAAATGCTCCTAGCCGCAGCGGCCTCGATATTTCATAAAGATTTATAGGCGATCCGCTCATAACTGGTATATGGTGGTTTCATATTTTAAAATATGGAACTCCCCGCACACATAGCCACCACTCTCATGTTTGCACGAGGCCAGGGGGCCGAGAAATTCAGAACTGGACTTAGGGAGCACCTAGGATAGGGGTGTCTGACATCAAGGCGTAGTGTAGGTCCAGCCGGATCTGATGATGTCACTGGTTCCGTTCTGTGCCAATGCCCTGCCGAGGTATGGCCCATTTTGGTTTTTCTGTCAGAAATTGCATGGCCAGAGTGGGAAGAGTTCATAGACCGTCCCAGGGGTTTGTGGGGGCGTGTAGGGGGCCGCCACGTGGGCTGTCCCAATACAGATATAAGCAGGAGCCCAGATGGAGCCAGTCTTTGCATTTAGGAGGGGGGTACCTGACATAATTTCCAGAAGCATCCACGCAGCGCAGGGCCACATCTGGCCCCCATGTGAGCTCAGCTCCAAACCAATCTCAGGCAACTGGACACATTTTACTGCCTTTGTCTGTAACCCATAATTATATTTGCACCTCTGACTCTTATCTGTATATTATTATCATTTTGTATATATTTGTCTAGTGTGCCCTCCAAGGCTAATTAAACCTATAAACTTTAATCTGAGTTAATCTGTCTTGATCATCGGCCTCACATGCCTATTACTCGGTCTATAATATATAGCTACCCCAAGGCTGGTTCCTGGCCTTGTTATAAGTCGGTAACGGACTGGTCTTATAACTAAACTAGAAACTGGTGGCAGCCTACTAGACTGGCAGATTTTTGTTTAACCAGGGTGGGTAAACAACTCTGTCTCAGCCGTTCAGGGTCGTTTGCGAGGAGTGTGTTCTCTCATCCTCCCTGGTTCTCCCTGTGCCCATGTGGACAGGGGTAAATGGTGGAACAGTATGTGGCTGACCTTGTGTACCCCTAGGGGGCAGCACAACGTCACGATACACCCCAAGTCAGGCCGTTGACCCTCGAGTGGGCCGGCGGGGCGGGCTTATTCCTGACACACAACTTCTAAACTTCTTGGGTTGGCTTTGTAATATGGTTCAAAAATAAAATAAGAACAGGCCCCCATATGCTTAGAATGTAAGTAACTATTGGACATTACCTGCCCTTTACATGTTCACATCCACAGTATTTTAAAAGTAGCCTAAGAATCCACATAGATTAAGAATAGAACTAATGCTGTATAATGTCCTTAACCTTTCCAAAAAGTAGTTTAGCAGCAGACAGTATCTCTCTCACTTTAACCGTATCAAATGTCAAGGGTTAAATTTTTTATTTAAATAGGTACAACATTTTCTGCTAATTCAAAAACTAATTTATCTTTATACAAGTTACAACTTTGTTTTTAGTGACAAAACTTAAAATCCTGTGCAACCAACAGTGGGGGAAAAAGATTGCTACCAACTGCGTCCAGAAGACCAAATCCATTTAAAACATACTTAACATTTTATTGAAGACCTTTATAAAATACATCCACAGAAAAAAAAACTCAACCATGGCTAATACAGACAGAACCACAAAAAAGTAGTTGTGCATGTTATAAAAAGGATACTGACGCGTTTCGGATTTGAAGTATCCTTAGTCGTAGTCTACGACTAAGGATACTTCAAATCCGAAACGCGTCATTTGATGGAAAACCAATGATAGTTTACAACTACAACCTGGCCGTTCTCCCGTGAGAACGAATCAATATCAGATCTGGGTGAGCTGAAGTTCCACTTTGTGGTTTTGCTTTTTTTCCACCACTAGTATACTTCATATAAAGCTATTCCCCTTTAAAATACTGTGGTACCGTGTTTCCCCTGAAAATAAGACATAGTGAGATTTTTTTCAAACTTCCCAATATAAGGCGTCCCCTGAAAATAAGACATAGCAGAAGTCCTTGCTGCAGCTCCCCATACACAGGGCTGTCCCTAAGGGTAGGCAGAGAGAAAGGTGGGGGGGCACGGGTGTTTCCAAGCCCCACCCACCACAAGAAACAACCCTGGGACATATTGTCTTAGCAAAGGGGTGAAGGACCTGTGCAGGGAGGTCATGTGACTGTGATGTCACCACAGGTCCGAACATCCCAGGAGATGAGACAGTGTACAAGTGAGTGAGGGATGGGGGGAGAACAGAGCAATGACACTGGCACACACACATCTCACAGGATGGCTGATGGGGCATGCTGGAACTTCTGGTTCTACAAGTCCCTGCATGTCACATTTGCCATCCTTTGAGATAAGTCACTGCAGCTGCCATAGAATGTCCTTTACATACATATATCCTATGGTTTGTGATTCTAAACTTTAAGATATATACACACACACTAGTGTAGCATGCTATAATTTATTCATGGAAAAATAAGACATCCCCTGAAAATAAGACATAGTGCATCTTTAGGAGCAAAAGTTAATATAAGACATTGTCTTATTTTTGGGGAAACAGGGTATATAAAGAATATGTCTACAGTATAATTATCTATTTATAGGTGTGCACTAAAATAAACTTTTCAACGATATTAACAAGGAACAATTAAAGTTATGGATGCTTGCAATATTCAGAGGAAAGACACTTCCATTTTCTTATTTAAATGTTTACCTTGAAGTGATTAGTGACATTTTTGAGATAAAAACACACTGGTAAGGTTCTTGCTGGCCTAGAGAATGAATCTGACACAGGAGTTCACTGCAGACAACAATTCCTGGGGAAAAAAGCAGAGGAAAACATAAGTGCTGTACAATACTATAGGGAAAATTTAGAAATGTATTTTTACACAAAAGTTTTTGGTGTAAAGTACATAAAAAATTGACACAAATCATCGCATACACCAACATGTCACTTTCTACATTTGCCAGATGCTTAAAAATGTGGGCATGGCTTACACTCATAGCAGGTATAGATTTCATTCTTTGACTTGGTGCAATCTATACAAAACTCATTTGATGGAAAATCTGAAACCAGAGTCTATGATTATTAGCACTATTTTGTTAAGCTGGGTTTACATTGCGTTTTTACATAGACGTGGGTAAAAGCTCTTGGTGTATATATTAAACATAGACTGTGATGGATGTATAACAGTTGCCCATAGACTAATATATGATCTGTTTAAAAGATACATTGCAAGCTTTTTCAGGACTCTTTCACTAAATGGATGCAATAATAACCTATGAATGCTGGATGCCACTGCTCTGTGTCTAAAGCATCCGTCATTTATAGGCTATAATGACGTGTTTACAGGATATGACATGAAAACCTATTGAAAAGTACATATTTTATCTGTTAAATAGAAGATTGTGGCAGATGCCAAATAGTGCTATCAATCATCCATAGGCCAATATGATATCCATTTAATAGATTTTTTTTTTTTTTTAGGAATACTTTATTTTTGTGGTATACCAATATATACCAGCCTGCATAGGCGTAACTATAGCAGCTATTTTGGGCCCAAAGATTGAGGGATCCCGCCAAACCACTGTACTTTTTTATAGAGAATAAAAAGTTTGTGGCTGCTATCTAGTAGTACTATGTTTGTTCTCATATATGGCAGTATTATTTATAATGTTAATTATTGCGATTTCTGTTTCCTGTCAATAGGTTTTGGGGTCCCAAATCCATTTTGCTATGGGGCACTATGAATTCTAGTTATGCCCCTGCCAGTCTGATATAGGCCAAAAGAACAGAGGAATAATAGACCCCTAAAGAGATTTTTATTGTGTGTCTCAGAAGCTTTCATGAAGTACATACTAAAAGTAGGATGAGAAATATAGTGTAAATCTAGTCTTACTTAGATATAGTAGTCCTTTAAGTTTTAAGATTCACCTGGTGTCCAAAGCAGCAGCTCCTAGTGGCACAAGTAAACAGCAGTACAAAACAACTAGTATTCCACTGTACTGTAGAGAGGTGCTACCAGACCACCTATCCCTGCATGTACTTTACTAATACAGATGGTTTACAAGTAAAATGTAAATGCTGATCGGCTGGGTCTTCCCCTCAATCACACATGCCATCAATAAGCAGTGTCTAAGGCAATTTATGTTGAATGCGGTTCTAAGTTATAACCCCCCAGCCATTGTATGTTAAAATATTGTAACCTGTGGCCAACACAACTTTAAGGGGTTTTGCCACGAAGTAAAACTGACGTGGGAAGCTTGCAAATGAAATAAGCATTTTCACCATTCATTATTATTAGAAATTCTGCACCGTTTTTGTTTTAGCTGCTCCTTTAGTGATCCATTGTTTACAGCTCGTCTCCAGGGGATACGACCAGGGCTGAGAGCTCCTCAGTCCTGGTCGCACATGCTCAGACATCACCTCTTCTCTCATGCAGCTACTAAGTGTTCAAGCCCCAGGTGCTGTCACTTTGCTCCTATCCTCTGTACTCCTTAGTAATTAGTCAAACAGTGCAAATAAATAAAAATGAAACCTCAATGAGGTCTGTGCATTGATAAAGAGAAAAAAAAACTGTACCTCTCAGCTACTCACAATGCTTTACATAAACAGATCTTTCTTTGACTAGAGAGAGGAAAGGCCTGGTGATGTCATCCTGCTGGGTCACATGATATGTAATTCAAACAAATCACACACGCCCCCTTCTGAACACAGAGCTGAAGAGCTGGATACAGGAAGTATGAAATTAGATCGTGGCCAAACCCCTTTAAGGTACCACAGATTTAAAATGTAATAGGGGATAGAAGTATTTACTAAAAGAAACAAGTCAGCTAAGCTGACAGATCTCCTTTAGGTTCTACTCAGCAATGGCTCAAAGGAGCCAGGATTTTATTTTGTAACTTTATGGCTGTAAAATGAAACAGTGATTTTAGGCTTTGCAACAGAACATTGGACTTCATTTATCAAAATTGTAAAACTTTGTTACCCATAGCAACGAGAGCTCAGCTGTCAGTTGTTATACTGCTCCAGAAAAATGAAAGTGGAACAATTTTTGCTATGGGCAACAAAGACAGTCTTATTTTTAGACAGATTTGATAAATGAGGCCAAATGTGTACTGATTTGGATGCTATTGGCTGTAAGGAAATGTATTTGGATGTATAGAGACGAGAACCTATCAATCTTTCTAACAAAATATTTGTACTCCCCATGAATGTATAAATAAACTAGACATTACCATTTCATTTCCATTAACAGCTCAGCCCAACGTACTTAGCATTGACTGAAGTCACTGTGTATAGGACACAGCACATTTACAAGATGAATGGTAAAACCCAATTATCACTTTATTCAGAGATTTTTTAAGTAATCAAACAGAAATCTTGCAATATCTTGAATTCTAACATGCTCCGGCTATTGGAAACTTAAAGGGGTTGTCTCACTACATCGATTCATCTCACCTCAGTCCTGTTTTCTTGGTTTCACTTTGAATTCAGAGGCGTGTTTACTGGCTTCTACTAGGCTGCATTAGAAGCCAGGTCTGTAGCTATATCGACCAGTGCTGGCAGCCTATCAGGAAAGATCAAACAGGTCTGTAGCTATAGCGACCTGAGAAGCTGATGCAGTCCATACAAGAGGGGATATCTAGGAGTAGGTAGGACAATGTTAATGGACACATATAGCAAAGTGACTTGTTTTTGCAAAATCTTTAACGTAAAAAGCAATCCTTGTAGTGAGACAACCCCTTTAAGTATTTACTAAAGAAGACACGGCAGGAGAGATGACAGGTCGCTTTTAAAAGAAACGAGAACGGCAGGTACACTTTAATAATAAATGATGGCAAAGACAAACAGTTCTGGATTCTGTTTGTAATGAGCGTCCTACGTAGGTTCACATAATGAATATTTATATATGGATTTAAATTGGTTACGGGTATAAAACCACACAACGGAAATGAGGTCTGTGAGCAATGTCACAAAGTGAGAGAACTATTTTTCATCTGTTCTCTTCTTCTAACAAACCTGTGCTGAGCAGGCCTTCATATCACATGGCAATGAGAATAGAATTTATTCTTTTCAAAGGGGAAATTTGGAGCACTGAACCGACTGCAATATTATAACACTGTATATTTATATGATGTGTGCAGACAACGTCCTGTTTAGAAATTCCCACTTACAGGACTTCCTCTTACATGCATCATGAGTAGTTCACACTCCACAGAACCAGAATCAGCTAAAACTGTTCACACTGTGGTGTATAGGCTGGACACATCTATACTTCTCCATTAACCTGGCATATGCCAGTAGGGTATTCTTTTGGCATACGGCAGACAACTACCTGTCATAGAATAGCTAATAAGACACAGATAATCCATTAAGAAATATCCATTTTTTTCTGATGAGTTCTCAGAGAATATGGTTTTCTACATTTTCTATATATATTTTCTATAAAGTGGCATACAACGTATAATGCCAATGGAAACAGAACAGATTTATTAATACAGGCAGTCCCCTACTTACATCGTTCCGACTTACATACGTCCCCTAGTTACAAACGGAGACTTATGGGGCGTGGCTGACATTCAACACTGAGTCATATCCCATGATAACCAAGTGCCAGCATGCCACAGCTGCACATGAGATCCAGAACGTTAGGTGAAATCGTCGAAAAAAGGCCACAGACAGCAAAACAAATGTAAAAACTGTTCCCTGTACTATCCCAAAATTTTTTTGGGCTGGAATTACATTTAATAAATATACCTGTTACGACTTGCATACAAATTCAATTTAAGAACAAACCTTCAGTCACTATACCGTTTGTAACCCGGGGAATGCCTGTACTGTCTAATACTTAGCGTAAACGTAGACTATATTGTCCTGAAATGCAGCAGATCTATCTAGTGTATAATAAATCTGTTATATGTTTAAACTGTCTTGGCACATTTTTTTGAAGCATGGCATTGCACATTAAAGGGGTTGTCTCACTACAACAATTACTTTTTATGTTAAAGATCTTGCAAAAACAAGTCACTTTGCAATATATGTCCATTAACATTGTCCTACCTACTCCTAGATATCCCCTCTTGTATGGGCCGAATCGTTCCTCAGGTCGCTATAGCTACAGACCTGTTTGATCTCTCCTGATAGGCTGCCAGCGCTGGTCGCTATAGTTACAGACCTGGTGTCCTCAACGGCTCCTCACTGCAGGCCAGTAGAAGCCAGTAAACCGCCCCTAAATTCAATAATTAAACTGAAAAAACATGACTGAGGTAAGACGAATCGATGTAGTAAGACAACCCCTTTAAGCCACACTCACTGTGCATGAAGCTAGAGGCGAGACCCATACATATCTTGAGAACGAGCCCCGAATCCTCTCTGTTGTGAAAGGAAATGTGGTCGGGACTTTCCCTCTTAAATAATGGGAGTTCCGATATCAGCCAAGGGGCTGTCCTCAAAGATCCCATTCATTTCAATGTGAGTATACCGACCACCTCTCTGTTCACAATGTTTCGAGGCTCGTTCTCAATACAGGTGGGCCCCAAAGGTGGCACCAGCAACTATGTGACATTGCATATCCAAGCAATATGTCATCAGTTTCTGAAGTGGGACAACCTTTTTAATATTATACCTGCCACTAGCTTAAACATATATAGGGTGTCAATCATGTAGTTATATGTGTTGCACTGTGCTGCTGTTACAGCCTATTGTTGACGCCCCTACTATTCTATTAGGTGGGCTGCCCAGTACTCTCACAGTGCTCAGCATCATATTCCATACTCCCCATACTTGCAACCAAAAAAGCTAAAATAGCCATTCCCAAAAGAATGCAGAAAAAACCTTGTGCACAGGAGGAGGAATTGCAAAATCCCAATAAAGCAGACACTCTCTACATGAGAAAAAAGAGGAGAGCTACATGGTCTTGCCTTTGTAGATAGATAGACTTCTATAGGATGCCTGTCCGATATAACATGTAGTGCACCAAGATACTGACATCCCATACTTCAAGCTTTTGTATTTCCAATCATGCGGGGAGTACGGGATATTAAAGGGGTTTTCTCACAACAATGATTAGCTTTTAACACATAGGGACACTTATATGAAAACTGTCTAGGTCTAAGACCTACTTTGTTGGCCACAGCAACCAGAGTCCCCCTTTCATTTCATATACTGTTCTGAAAACATGAAAGAGGAGCTCTGATTGGGCAACAAAAAAAGTCTTAGACTTAGACAATTTTCATACATGTCCCCCGTAGGGACAGGTAATAGAAGACTTATTCTAAAAACATTTGCTTAGTTGATTTTTCTTTGGTGAGGATATAAAGAAGATTTTATCTCCTCTTAGAGCACAAAAGTTTCTCTCGTTACGACCATTTCTCCTTACCCCTCTCTTCTCTATTCTTTATCTCTCATTGCTCTAAGCTGCCATCAGTCACTCTGTCTGTCCATGGGTAGACACCTCCTGCAGAGACTTATCTCTAGCTATTGACTTTGATAGCCTTTCGTTTAGCTAAGTAAACACTTTAGAGTTTTGCAGCCTGTGTGATACACTGACATGAGTGCAAGAGAGTTATTAAGTATAACAGGAATAGCTAGGAACAGATGATGCATCAATCCCTGCTATAGACCCACCCACAGCCTGAAGAGCATGAGTAATTCCAAAGCTAGCTGTGGCTCTGTGAAACTGCATGGTGACAAAACCCCTTTATTACTGGCGCTGTGCACTTTGAGAGTGCTGGACAGTCCACCTAATCAAATAATAGTGGTGTTGCCAATAGGCTGTAACACCCATAATGGTGAACAACACATAACTGTATAATTGACACCCTATGAAAGTTTTATTTACAGGCAGCTACGATATTGAGGCAACCAGTCTTCTGTATGGTAGGTGTGTGAGTATTATGCTTACTAGTGTTTTGTACCTGTGGAACATTTCCCGTTTAGCATCGTGGCTTCTCTGAATCCCATTGGGAATTGTTTTTTAATCTGCCTGAGGATCAGTAAGTATGCCTTCATTCTTCTGCAGGACATTTTCGTTATTGAAAAATATACAGATGTATATTATGATGCATTCATAGATTTATATGGGGCAAATACCTACCAAAAAGGTGTCCTTTCGGCGCGCATTTGAAAGGCTAATATATGGACACAGTTTGTGGCAGCAAGAAAAATATAGCATCCCACACTATTCAATACACAAAAATACTATGGCAGACTGTATTGACACAAAGCTAGTTATGTTTTTAATTAGCATACAATTAATAAGGCAGTGAAAAAATCCCTCAACATTTGTACCAAATGTGATGAAAATTGTTATATTTGTTAACAACTATTGAGTCAAATATACAGCATAGTAATAGTATGGTATTAGGTATAGAAACCAACTAGGCCAGATCTTATATAGAATACATGTACAGTATGTGAGTGATACTAGAAAAAATAAGTATGAAATGGGTTAAAGCCAGCATTGCTAGTGTGGAGCCGGCAGAAATACTGTCTGCAATTTACTGCAATCCAATATGTTGCAAGTAACAACAGATGACGGCATCTATTCATTTTCTTTTGCTTAGGTAAAACGAGAAGCCACAACAAAATTAGAGTCATGTTGGGCAACAGTAAACAAAATGTTAGGATTATGGTTAGAGCATGGCCCCACGGCAGGATTTTCAGTTGGATTTACAGACGATTTTCGGATTTTAAAGCCATCTGTAAACCAACTGTCAACCATCCTGATAGACTTTAAAGGGGTTTTATCATTACATGAAATGGTCTTCAGAATAAGGGGACAGTGAAAACAAGAAACTTTGCAATTGGATGTCATTTGCAAAGCTGTCTTGTTTTCACTGTCTCCCTTATCTTTGTTTTCTGTAAACACTGTTCCCCAGTGCCGATCGGATTCCACCTCCTTTCATTTCATTGGCTGACGGCTCTACTAATTTACATTCTGTCTGGCCCCCGGTCGTATTCACGGGAGTGCACATTCCTGCCTCTCTCACTCAGAATAAGGGTCCGGCAACATTTCACTCTGCACATTGAGCAGCAGTAACCCTGCAGCTGCTTCTACAATCAGAAAACAGCAGAATTGTGCCCGGTGCCTTAAGTGTAAACATAGAATGGAGACATATCTGTGCTGCTCTGGATGAGTTCATAGAAGACTGGATTCAACTGTAACAAACCTCCAGCTGTGAGAAGAGAAGATATCAGTGCTCTGAGTTCATAGAAGAATGTCTAAACTGAATGCAGGCCTGTGGTATGTAAACAGCTTTTACAAAGTAAGATTGCACAGGGAGAGTAACGACACCGTGACATGTGGACTCAGACAAGGGGGGGGGGGGGTGGAGAGCAGGGATGTGCCATCCCCTCCCACTGATCTCAAACAAACACACTGACTCGGGAGCGAGCATGAACAGTGAAGGGGGGGGGATGCTGTTATCCCTCTTCAGTTAAGAAACACTCAGCTGGGAGGGGAAGAAACACCCATGGATTTTAGGAACTGAGAAACTGAAAGTACAATGAAACAAACCAACTTATGAAGCAATAAATCCCCTTTAATAGAAAAGCCATTCAGCAATCCACACTGAACGGATTTTCCGCAGGATGGTTTTTCACACCGCCAGCGGTCCAAAAAACCTAGAACACGTTCATTCTTGTAACATGAACATGTCAGTGCCTGAGGAAGGGGGACGTGCAAATTTGCAAAACGCGGACAGAACCATCTCCCAAAGTCATGGAAAAGATGTCAAAACACTGCCCGGATTCTAATCAGAATCCGTCCAGTATTGGCATACTGCCGTGTGGACGCACCCTTAGTCTTCTGTGAACTATTCTAACTAATTTGCCTGACAGTTTCCTGTAATGAAAAAAATCCTGTCTAGCAGTATTATAATCAGAAATAAAATGTAATCTTAATATTACGTCGCGGAGAGTGAAATGCTCTAATGACTTGCTCCTCCTTGCCTGGGAACAGGGTGCGGTGCTAGACTTTAGCAAACTGACTATAGTAAATTAAGATGCACTTGTCACTTGAAACCTAAACAGACGGATAAATTATAACATTCCACTCTGGCAGCTTTTCACAGGGAAAAGGTTTCCATAAGTACGTTGCAGATCTTTATAAATGGTGATGTGTGAGACTGAATATCTCTCCTTCACTTTGTGAGTCAATGCTTATTCTTCACATTGACGTAAGAGACAAAAATAGCCCAGGGGACAATCATATGGAAGATGAGTGAGTAGGACGTTTCCTCCAATGTAAGTTAGGGGCTAAGTTAATGTACTGTGGCAGGCTGCATTGTAGGCAGATTAAGTCACAAAAAGAAATTAACTCTTATGTGTCAACTGAATACAAACAGGAATAATCAAAAGCATATGCCTGTAATGAGCTGCAAGCATGGCAAAGTTAAAAAAAATCATCTTATGGAGCTAAATGTTGTCCCTTTTTCACATTCCTAGAACACAAGAAATTTGAACCAGGAGCGAACAAGTACAATGCGTTTACCTAAATCAAAGAAGTGAGTTGGGTTACAGAACTGTTCATTGAGGGTAAGCAGGGAGTCCGCTCAGACAGGCCGGTTACTTGCCATGAAAAATTAAAACCCCTTTCCATTTTCTAGTCTTAAATTGTCATATGTATAAAATACCATGCAAACAGAAATGTCTAAAATATTTCGCTTTATTTTAGATCCACACAGCACTAGCACCCATGCAAGCAACTAGCACTAATGTTTAGGCAGTGCGTGACATTTGTATTTAAAGGGAACCTGCTACATTAAACAAGCAGTATGATCTCTTGGTATCATGTTATAGAGCGGAATGAGCTGAGAAAAGTGGTATGTAGTTTTGTGGGAAAATATTCAGTATAGTAAGTACTATATTTATTTAAACCTCTGCTCATTCTGGGCTAAGGAGTCCAGTGGGCAGTCCTTACTAGTTTCTTTCTGTTTGAATGATCGTATAATAATGCTGCCAGTCTCCCAATAGGACTGCCCACTGCACTCCTTGGCATAGAAAGAGCAGGAATTTCAACCTATGAGAGCTGCCCTCTTTGGAGGCTCAACCACCTCTCTAACACTTTGATCTGCCATGTACAACCTCCTCCACCTCTCTGCTGCTCTAACACTAAGTAAAGGGAACGGGAGAGCAGAGAGAGTCTTCTGAAACAGAAGCAGTGCTTTGATTGGTTTTCAGCAAATTCAGGAGCAGCACCAGCTAAGTAAACTGTATAGACTACACTACAGCAAAATGGTGAGATGGTTAATCAAGACTATTTCCAAAACTGATTGAGGGCGCTTTCACACAGCGCAGTTCTGGTGCCGTTTTAACTGCGCTCCAAGTAAACTGTCTTTATTACCAGGAAGCTTTTTTCACTTACCTAAACTGTTTGGAAAGTGAGAAATCAATTAGTGCGTTTATAATCCACAAGACTTCAAACACAGTAAATGATCACTTACTTTAAACACCTTTCTGAACAATTTAGACACCTGAAAGAAGCTTGCTGGTAATAAAGGCAGTTTAATGAGAGTGCAGTTAAAACTGCACCAAAACTGCGCTGTGTGAAAGCACCCTAAAGAAAGCACCTGAACAATAAAAACAAATTCAGTGCAGAGGTGTCCATAGCCTTGAAGAACTGTATAGCAGTTTTTTATGGGTCCTTCATGGTAAAATTATACAGACATTGTATAGCATTAAGCAGGTGGTGGATCCTCTGTGTCCGCCATGAGCTTTAGCATAGAGCCATGCTGAGAAGCAGAGTCTAAGGAGTCCCCTGTTTTTCACTCTACAGAGAACTCTCAGGTCGTTTCCCCTTTAGGCAATGTTCACACGGCTTATTGCCGACATAATTGCGGGGAGGGATTTCGCCCCGCAATTACTCCGGCTGCCGTGCAGCGGGGGTGGGGGGGCGGCAGCTCGCCGTCCCCATAGACATTCATTATTCACGGCGCATACACGCCGTAAATAATGTGCATGTCACTTTCTCCCCGCACAGCGGATTCGCCGAGCGAGGAGAAGAGACGGAATCTATAGTTCTCTATGAGAACTGTGGATTACCGTAATGCCTGGGACTGATTTCAGCCGTATTGGAGTGCAAATACGGCGCGCAGTACGGCTGAAATCAGTCCCAGAATAAGCCGTGTGAACGAGGCCTTAGTGTCCACTCACGGTGATAGCTGGTATGCAAGCCTGATACTGGAGTCGTAGTCAGGTCACAAGCATAAGGTCTTGGCAGCCAGACTTCTTGTGAAGCAGAAGTTTAGGGAAGGAAGACGACACAGGGGAAAGGTCAAACTGGAAAATCATACATAGAACTGAGTCTCTAAACTCACTAAAGGGCACCAACAAACTTGCACAGGAGGAAGGGGATATGAACATAAAATCAGATGTCGCACGGTGGTCTTTTACATTATTTTGGGTGTGCTCCCTATAGGGCACGGGTGTCAAACACAAGGCCTGCTGGCCAAATCCAGCCCGCGGCCTTGTGTTTTCTGGCCCGCTGCGATCTCCCTGACTCCGCACGGCTGTTTTACCACAGCCGCGCAGAGACAGTCAGCAGCTACACGCTCGGTACAGGGAGAAGGCAGGAGGGATCGTTTCCCTCCTACCTTCTCCCTTTGTACGTACTGTGCTCAGTGATCACTTTACATACATACGGCGTCGCAGGGAGTTTGACGCTTCGCTTTTCACACGCCCCCTGCGACGCTAGGTCTCCTCAGTTGGCAGCCTCTGCCGCCGAGGAAATCTCTGGGACCTGCGTGACGTCACGCTGCTTACACCGTACACCTGCTCCAGGGCTGGGCCGGGCCGGGCTGCACTGACCACCAGATGAGTATTTCTTATTTTTATTTTATAATCCTTAGTGCGGGCTATGGGGCATCTACATGGCTACTGTGGGGGGTGTGGGGGGACATCTATATGGCTACTGGGGGGGCTATGAGGCATCTACATGGCTACTGATGGGGCTATGGGGCATCTACATGGCTACTGAGGGGGCTAGGGGGCATCTAAATGGCAACTGAGGGGGCTATGGGGCATCTACATGGCTACTGGGGGCTTTAGGGGATCTATATGGCTACTGGGGGGGCTGTGGGGCATCTATATGGCTACTGGGGGGCTATGGGGCATCTACATGGCTACTGGGGGGCTATGGGGCATCTACATGGCTACTGGGGGGGCTATGGGCAATCTACATGGCTACTGGGGGGGCTATGGGCAATCTACATGGCTACTGGGGGGGGCTATGGGGCATCTGTCTGGCTACTGGGGGGATATATGGGGCATGTACCTAAATACAGGGGGGCTATATAAGGCATCTGCCTGGCTACTGGGGGGCTATATGGGGCATCTGCCTGGCTACTGGGGGGGCTATATGGGGCATCTGCCTGGCTACTGGGGGGCATCTTCCTGGCTACTGGGGGGCTATATGGGGCATGAACCTGACTACAGGGGACTATAGGGGGCATGTACCTGGCTACAGGGGACTATATGGGGCATGTACCTGGCTACAGGGGACTATATGGGGCATGTACCTGGCTACAGGGGACTATATGGGGCATGTACCTGGCTACAGGGGACTATATGGGGCATGTATCTGGCTACAGGGGACTATGGGGCATGTACCTGGCTACAGGGGACTGTATGAGGCATGTACCTGGCTACAGGGGGCTATGTGGGGCATCTCCCTGGCTACAGGGGGCTATGTGGGGCATCTCCCTGGCTACAGGGGGCTATGTGGGGCATCTCCCTGGCTACAGGGGGCTATGTGGGGCATCTCCCTGGCTACAGGGGGGCTATGTGGGGCATCTCCCTTGATACAGGGGGGCTATGTGGGGCATCTCCCTGGCTACAGGGGGGCTATGTGGGGCATCTCCCTGGCTACAGGGGGGCTATGTGGGGCATCTCCCTGGCTACAGGGGGGCTATGTGGGGCATCTCCCTGGCTACAGGGGGGCTATGTGGGGCATCTCCCTGGCTACAGGGGGGCATATTACCTGGCTACATGGGGCAACTACCTGGCTGCAGGAGGCATATTACTACCTGGCTACAGGGGGCAAAATACCTATCTACCTACATGGGCAGATATAACTGTCATCTACAGGGGGCTTTATACCCACTTATCTACCTACAAGGGTCATATGTACCTATCTACCTATGGGGGGCAATATATTCTTCCTGGTTCCCCTCAAAGGGCTAATTATAATAGCAATACTGTACAAATGTAACAGTTAAGGAGAAGTTTATACAGTTCTAAAATTAAGTTGGCCCTTTAAGGCCCTTTAAGGTACGCTGTGAGGCTGATGAGGCCGCCGGTGAAAACGAGTTTGATACCCCTGCTATAGGGAGTGCTGCACAGATACATAAACATATCCACGACTGAAAGCACCAGCTGCAGTGTGACCTATAACATCACAGAAGATACCAAATTTACAACAGAATATGTGGGCTGGGAATATTTATCATTTATCCATGTAAACGCTTAATACTACACCTGATTAAGAGGATACTTAAAGGGGTTTTGCCACGATGTAATGTTGACGTGGGATCCTCCAAAATGGGTATATAATCCCTTTTCTAAATATATGTGATTATAAAAAGTGAAGCCTCTGAGAGCTACAGCATTGCTCAGTCCCCCTTAGTTTCCTGAAAGTTTAAATTAGACACGACCAGGAGCTGATCTGGCCACGCTTGGCCGCAACTTTCTTTTGCCTCTTGTGGGTCAGTAGTTCTCCAGCAGCTCTTTTCTACAAATCCCAGAATGCATTGCAGTTGAAATCCAGGACTTCCCTGCACTCGCCCCTAATCCTCCTAGCACTGTTCAGTCCTGTCCAGTACATCCTTACATCATCATTCTCTGATAGGTACACCCCTTGCATCTCTGCTCCAGTTCACTTCCTGGTTGCCTGTAGCAGGCTGTGCATAGTACACTGCACCAATCAGTTTGTAACATTCTTTCCTCTTCCTATAATATATGTAATACATGTACAAATATACATGATTTGGTTTACATATTTCTATGTATGTGCTCTACATCCACCACAGAAGCTATCCATTCATTGTAACTTTGATTCCTGTGGGGACTGTGACATCACCCAGCTTTCCTGTACACTGGATAGCCTATCTAGCATCCAAGAAAGGTGGGTGACTTTACATCCCCCACATCAATCAGTTTTGATCATGGCAAAACTGTGTGCCTGCTGTAGGGGATGTGGCATCATCCCTACAACCAGTGATGTCAGTGCAGTGTCTCATGATGCTTTACCCTGACACCACTACTATGTAAAGAGCAGTAGACAGACTTTTTTCTGACTACTGCTCGGTAATCTCAGAGGTCTTGCCTCTTTTTCGGACTCTCCCACAGATTTAAATCAATATATTCATGTGTGTAGATAGATAGATAGATAGATAGATAGATTGATAGATAGATTGATAGAAAGTAATCACTGCAAGGGTGTATGTGTCCACATTAGTCATAACTACAGTCCTGTCAGCGCCTCTGTTTACATAGTGACTCATAAGTCACTATGTAAAAAGTCCTAGCACACAGTTGCCCAGTACAGAATCACTTCAATTACCAATCTATAACAACCCCTGTAATCACACCACCTGCCTCAGGCAGGCAGGAGAGAATGACGACACTATATGCAGCCAGATTGTTCTCTGCTCCGGTACACCCACTAAGTGATAAGAGTCATTCAGGTCATGTGATGGATGAACGTCACATGATATGGAGGAAGAAGGGGGCTGGGGAGGACAGGGCTCGCCGCATGGTTTTGCAGAACACGTAAATAATTTTAATATAAATTACAGAGCTTAATATAATTAAGTTGTGAGTCCTATAACAAAGAACTGCTTTAACCATCACAGAACGAGACGTTTTAGTCATAAGCAAATTAAATTTATGGTCACTGCACTGGAGAAACTGGCTATAGTGGCACATCATTATAGCTAATTTGGCAGACCTTTTGATTTAAAAACAGAAAGTTAAGAAAACTTCCATAGTATACTCTGCATTGAATGGTCTGTATCTCTGCTGAAATATATAGAGGCTACATGAACTCTATATTATGTGTTCCTTTATAACCACTGACATGCCAAACTGTAGAGGCAAAAAAACCCATTATTCTCCTATTATACTAATGAAGGATTAATGATAGATTAGTTCTAGCATACGTACAACCTCTCTCTCGCACTGAAGATAGATTGTACTGCAGCATAATTATGGTATTTTAGCTCTCTCACTGCCTACAAGAATCTCCATGTTGCCAATAATATCTCTGCTGACATCACAAGCTGTGACGCTGTTCACGTTGCCAAGATGACTTAACGCCCTCTATTCTTTACGCCAGCTGATACATGCCTTGAGGCGAATCCAGAAGGAAATTGTAACTCACTATTTTCCAGTGATATAACATTGGTCTTCATTATATCAGCTTCAGAGCACTGCCTCGATTTGTGAATTGGGTGTCTGTATGTGTGAGGAAGCAAAAACAATGCATTCATTCATCACCCCATCAAATGGGCGCGTAGTTTACTTAGATTTAATTGAGTGTAAATGAGAATTAGAAAAGTCTGACACAAAAAAAAATAATCTATGACCTAAAGTTTGTTTTAAACGTACAGTTCATTTTATGGATTCACTAACCTCTTAACCATGTAAAGACCCCAAACAAGCTCAATTTAGAGTCTTTCTGCTTTGATCCCTTGCCATTCCAAGGCTCCCAACACTTTTCCCCTTAAGTCTATGTAGCTGAATATTGCCATGTGTTTTGAAAGAAGGAAATAAATAATTCTGCATATTAATATTTAGAGAAGATGATAAACATTTGTGAAAAAACAATCCTGGTAATTTTTTTTTTCCATTGTGTTTACATTTTTTTTTTACAGTTACAATGATAGCAAATATTTGAAAAATACCTGTTTCCATAGTAACAGAATAACTAGGACCTATGCCAATTTGGTCCTTGAATGGAAATCTCTTCCCCCTGACTGATTAAAATGAACACAGAATGTCCTAAAATGTGTGATTGCCATTTTCTCATGTCTATATAATTTATTACAGCAATTTACCATTTCATTTTAGTCTGGTCCTGGGCAGTGTAAAACATCCTAACCATAGTGGACGTCATGCAAGGTCTAAAAAAATATAAAATTCTCACAAAGCCTGTTTAGAATAATAGGGGTAAGGTGGCTGATGGGGGCTGGGATTGCAGCCTTTTAATTTTGTCAGTCTTTGCATAATACTGATCAATGCAGCTTGTGAACTACGACTTGTTCTTACTTGCTGCACTAAGTGGCCTATTAAGTGAGGTTAAAAAAAAGCTACCCCTGAGGGTAGCTAACTTTTTGTATTGTTCTTTATTCTTTGTTGTACAGGGATGATGGATATCAGGAGTAAAAGCTTTCTTCACTGCAAAGTTTGCTGTACGTATTCATGACTGGGGCAGGAGTTCCTTGGTAAATACCACTGTGGCAATTGTGAACATGTTGCCCACGTGGAAACTCACACAATCTATAGGTGCAAAATGCAACTCTGAGGGTGGATGACAGTCTTAAAGGGGTTGTCTCGCTACATTGATTCATCTTACCTCAGTCCTGTTTTCTTGGTTTCATTTTGAATTCAGGGGCGTGTTTACTGGCTTCTACTAGGCTGCAATAGAAGCCAGGTCTGTAGCTATAGCAACCACTGCTGGCAACAAATCAGGAGGGATCAAACAGGTCTGTAGCTATAGCGACCTGAGGAGCTGATGCAGCCCATACAAGCGGGTATATCTAGGAATAGGTAGGACACTGGTAATGGACATCTATTGCAAAGTAACTTGTTTTTGCAAGATCTTTAACATGAAAAGCAATCCTTGTAGTGAGACAACCCCTTTAAGAGAAGCATGTGCCTGGAGAAAGACAGCGTGAGTGGCAAGCTAAAAGCTTGGTTAATTGACTTAAAGGGGTTGTCTCACTACATTGATTCATCATATCTCAGTCCTGTTTTCTTGGTTTCACTTTGAATTCAGGGGCGGGTTTACTGGCTGTAGTAGAAGCCAGGTCTGTAGCTATAGCAACCAGTGCTGGCAGCCTATCAGGAATGATCAAACAGGTCTGTGACTATAGCGACCTGAGGAGCTGATGCAGCCCATACAAGAGGGGATATCTAGGAATAGGTAGGACACTGTTATTGGACACATATTGCAAAGTGATTTGTTTTTGCAAGATCTTTAACATAAAAAGCAATCCTTGTAGTGAGACAATCCCTTTAAGGAGGAGTAGAAATAGGTCTAAAAATTGGAAGGCTACTCCCGTTGTGGTACTACCTAGTAACATTTCCAAGATTAATAATAATACAGAGGCTTTTTTAAAGAGGCTTTAGCCACACAAATTATATTTCAAAAGAAGATAGAGATACTAAATGGGTTCTTTAGCTCTTTATATATAAAAGAGGAGATAGTAACTGACATTGGTGGAGCCAGAGCTGATGATACGTCAACTAATATACTTAGCTGGCTGAATGTAGAAATGGTCCAAGCTAAGTTAAATAAAATAAATGTGAACAAGGCTCCAGGGTCAGATAGAGACCACCCAAGGTTCTTAAAGGACTCCACTCAGTTTTTAGTCTGCCCTTGTTTATAATATATAGCTATGCTTTAGTGACTGCTATAGTGCCAAGGGACCGATGCAAAGCAAATGAGTTCCTGTCTTTAAAAATAACTCTATGCCTTGCACAGGTAATCACAGACCAAGGAGCCTGATGTTTATTACTAGTGATCACCAGCATGGTTTTACTACAGACAGATGTTGTCAGATCACCTCAACTTGTTTTTATGAAGAGGTGAGTACAAGTCTGCATAAAGGGGCAGCTGGGAATATAGTCAGGGGCATAGCTATAGGGGGTATAGAGGCAGCAGTTGCTACTGGTCCACAGAGCCTGAGAGGGCTACAAGGGCCCTCTTCTACATAAGAAGACATCAATATTATAAATGGCACAAGGTAGGTGTGGGCCCTTTTATAGATTTCATCAAGTTATGTCTCTGGATATAGTGTTTTTGGGCCTTGCAAAAGCCTATGTCCCTCATAAGAACCAATTGGGTTAATAAGGGTCTGTAGGTTTAGAAATAATAGTATGTAACTGGCTATTGGTGGTAAATAATTCTTACTCTAAATGGTTCCCGCTTATAAGTTGTGTACCCAAAGTTCAGTACTGGGTCTGATTAATAGCATCGTTTCTACTTTTACAGATGACATCAAGCTATGTAGTATAGTGCAGTCTATGAAAGATATTCATAAAATTGCAGGTACTAATCTGAAGGCATCATGTGACAAAGGGGTAGAAAAAGTGTGAAAATTGCTTGTTCAGAAGTATCTGAGCGTACTTGCTGAACGTAAAAACATGCAATGTTAATCAGCTGTCTTTAACGAGACATAGATTAATGTGACACAAACATATTACCACTCTGGTGCAACCTCATGTGGAATATGCCCTTCAGTTCGGGGCACCTGTACATAGAAAGGATGTATTGGAGTTAGAAAAAGTACAAAGATGAGCAGCTAAACTGATATGGAGCAGGGTTTGTCTTAGTTACGAGAAAATTAAACTTATTTAGTTTTGTTTAAGGAGGTGTAAAGAGAGACATGACTAATTAACTCGTTAATGACCACCCACTGACTATAGACAGCGGGCGGTGCAGGATCTCTTTCTGCAGAGATGTCTTTGGCAGAAAGAGGAGTTTTGTGGCTTCCAGCGCTGCAGCTGCGCTAGGAACAGAGCTGTACTTAACAGCCCTGTTCCTACAGTAGTCTCTGTAAGTCCCGGAAAGTGGAGGACACCACCTATCCCCGACACTTAGCCCTTTGATTGCTGTGGTCTGTGACTGCGGCATCATCAAGGGGCATTCCCCTGCTCCATCGGGTGATCGGGACATCCCGTGACCCGATTGAGCCCAGGGAATGTCTGTACAGTTAGCCCTGGGGACCTAGAGTAGCCCCCGGGTTGTCTGTATAGGAAGCCTGCTGTCAGGGCACACTATGTGCTGCCCTAACTGCTGCCTGTGTCATGCTGACACAAAAAGTGAAGTATTAGCATATATGAATATGCTAATACATTACTAAGTGTAAAAAAAAAATAAAAAAATTGTAAAATAGTTATTCCTTCATGGGATCATAAAAAAAGTAAAAAAGAAAGTGTAGAATAATATAAAATAAAACATACAAAAGAAACCCAAAGTACCTATACATATTAGGGGCGACATGTATGAACATGCACTATATTTTTAAACGGGCGCACTCCAGTATTAAGCGCATTACAAAGTGCCCGCGGGGGCGTGCTGGAGGCGTGTCGAACTACAACCGTACGTAGCTATGGCACATGGGCGCAAAAAATCATACATGTCGCCCTAGGTGTCCACACGACTGTAATAACCTGTAGAATTAATCAAACAGGTTTATTAGTGTGAAATGGTGAATGATGTAAAAAAAATAATAAAAAAAAATAATGAAAACATCTCCCACATAAAACAAGGCCAACTGCGTCACTGAAAAAATAAAAGTTACGACTGTTGAAACTGAAGAAGGCAAAAACTAACAAAAATATTAAAGGGATTTTGCCAAGAAGCGGGTTTCTTACCTCTTATTCTGCTCAGAAGAGAAAATAAACAAACATGCTGCCTCACAGGGGAGAGAGAGGGGGGCTGAGAACACAGCCATGAAGCAGGGAGCGTTGTGCAATGTTTACTCAAATAATCACATTACAACTAGCAATTCTCTATACAAAAGACAAGGTCTTTCTTTCCACAGTCCCTTGCCAGCCCCTTTTAAATTCTCTGTCATCCCGATAAGAAGTTCAAACAACGCAAAGCGCGGCCAATCAGCTCCTCTCAGCTGCTGGTCGGGGTTAATGCAAAAATTTTAAGTAACTAAGGGCATGTAAAGAAAAACTGTAACTCTCAGAGGCTTCACTTTTTGTAATCACATATATTTAGAAAAGTGATTAAATACCCATTTTGGAGGCTCCCATGTCAACATTACATCGTGGCAAAACCCCTTTAAGGCCTTTTCAGGTCTGGGGCTTAAGAGGTTAAGTATATACATTGCCTCTACAAAAAAAATGTGTTGAAAAGCTGTTTCATGAAACCCTCTGTAAAGACAAGGGGGCACTACCCTGTCTGAAAAAGAAGGTTCAATCTCCAGAACCAACATGCCTTCTTCACCATAAAAACTATGAATTTGTGGAATAGCCACCTTGGCAGCTGGTCACAGCAGGAACAGTTGATGGCATGAATAAAGGCGTAGACGATTACTTGTTAGAAAATAATAACACTTATGTAGATGTATAGAATGCTCGTTTAGCATATCTGGTTGCCACTTGGGATCAGGTGTAAAATGTTTCCTAATAGGGCAGATTGGTTCATGTCATATAGATTTCAAATTTCTGCATCAAAAGGTTTAAACATTTTCTACACCCCTCTCTTTCATACAGATCTTATCCCCACTCAAGATTGAACCATATGACATATGTCTTTTTTCAACCATACTATGTAACCATGACTGCCAAAATTACTGGTTTTAATAAACCCAGATTTATGCTAAGCTCCGACAGGGAGACTGTGGAGCACAGTTACTAATCCAATTATAACACTTTTTTGTTGTAATTTCATTAGAACATTCATTCCATGAATGTAATTTCATTCCATATTCATAAAAGTCCATCAATAATGTCACAATGTGAATTTTTGTTTTTTTAAGGAAAAGGAGACAAATCCAGATAGTATTTATAATCTTTCTCTACCTTTGTAGTTCTTCATATTACCTCGTAACATATTTGTTGTCAATTTTAAAATCCAATGACACATGTATTTTGCCAGTATGTTCGATAAATACCAAAGAGCCCAGTTACTAATATGCGGATTTAAAATAAATATTATGGCGGCTTTTCCAGTACTTCAGCAAAAATAGCTGATAAAGTTGATGTAAGTGGGTCACACCACTCATCTATGTAATGTGTATGGTGATGTCTCGTTTCTCCCCTAATTGCAGGTATTGAAAGAAGGACTGAGGTTTTTTGGGTTTCAATGTGCCCGGTCCTTTGTTTCTGTTGGAAGATAAGCCTCTGCAAGAGAAGTCCGATAATAACTTTTCCTCCACTCCCCACCGAAAACATATGCATGCTCGGCGAGTCAAGTGTGCATAATTTCTGGTAGCTGGGAGGAATACATGTAGGCTGTATGATCATTTGGCTGACTGATATCTAAGGTACATGGCTACCCTCTAAGAAAAATAAATAAATGATAAACATAGAAAGGGATTCTTTACTGTTAGAGCGGTGAGACTGTGGAACTCTCTGCCGGAGGAACTTGTCATGGTGAATTCACTAACAGAGTTCAAGAAGGGCTTGGATGCATTTCTGGAGCATAATAATATAACAAGTTACAGTGACTAGGATTCTGGAGAAGGGTCTGGATACATTTCTAGAGTGTAATAATATAACAAGTTATAGTGAAAAGGATTCTGGAGAAGGGTCTGGATACATTTCTAGATGTAATATAACAAGTTATAGTGACTAGGATTCTGGAGAAGGGTCTGGATACATTTCTAGATGTAATATAACAAGTTACAGGGACTAGGATTCTGGAGAAGGGTCTGGATACATTTCTGGAGCATGATAATATAACAAGTTATAGTGACTAGGATTCTGGAGAAGGGT
Source organism: Phyllomedusa bahiana (assembly GCA_025379985.1). Classification (NCBI taxonomy): domain Eukaryota; kingdom Metazoa; phylum Chordata; class Amphibia; order Anura; family Hylidae; genus Phyllomedusa; species Phyllomedusa bahiana. The sequence continues at coordinate 151,968 of JAODAL010003739.1, forward strand.
CTGGATACATTTCTAAAGTGTAATAATATAACAAGTTATAGTGACCAGGATTCTGGAGAAGGGTCTGGATGCATTTCTAAAGTGTAATAATATAACAAGTTATAGTGACCAGGATTCTGGAGAAGGGTCTGGATAAATTTCTAGATGTAAAATAACAAGATCTAATGACGAGGATTCTGGAGAAGGGTCTGGATACATTACTGGGGCGTAATAATATAACAAGTTGTAGTGAACAGGATTCTGGAGAAGAGTCTGGATAAATTTCTTGATGTAATATAACAAGTTATAGTGACCAGGATTCTGGAGAAGGGTCTGGATACATTTCTAGATGTAATATAACAAGTTATAGTGACTAGGATTCTGGAGAAGGGTCTGGATACATTTCTAGATGTAATAATATAACAAGTTATAGTGACCAGGATTCTGGAGAAGGGTCTGGATACATTTCTAGATGTAATATAACAAGTTATAGTGACTAGGATTCTGGAGAAGGGTCTGGATACATTTCTAGATGTAATATAACAAGTTATAGTGACTAGGATTCTGAAGAAGGGTCTGGATACATTTCTAGATGTAATATAACAAGTTATAGTGACCAGGATTCTGGAGAAGGGTCTGGATACATTTCTAGATGTAATATAACAAGTTATAGTGACCAGGATTCTGGAGAAGGGTCTGGATACATTTCTAGATGTAATATAACAAGTTATAGTGACCAGGATTCTGGAGAAGGGTCTGGATGCATTTCTAGATGTAATAATATAAAAAGTTATATTGACCAGGATTCTGGAGAAGGGTCTGGATACATTTCTAGATGTAATATAACAAGTTATAGTGACCAGGATTCTGGAGAAGGGTCTGGACACATTTCTAGATGTAATATAACAAGTTATAGTGACTAGGATTCTGGAGAAGGGTCTGGATGCATTTCTAGATGTAATAATATAACAAGTTATAGTGACCAGGATTCTGGAGAAGGGTCTGGATACATTTATAGAGTGTAATAGTATAACAAGTTACAGTGACCAGGATTCTGGAGAAGGGTCTGGATACATTTATAGAGTGTAATAGTATAACAAGTTACAGTGACTAGGATTCTGGAGAAGGGTCTGGATACATTTCTAGATGTAATATAACAAGTTATAGTGACCAGGATTCTGGAGAAGAGTCTGGATAAATTTCTAGATGTAATATAACAAGTTATAGTGACTAGGATTCTGGAGAAGAGTCTGGATACATTTCTAGATGTAATATAACAAGTTACAGTGACCAGGATTCTGGAGAAGGGTCTGGATACATTTCTAGATGTAATATAACAAGTTATAGTGACTAGGATTCTGAAGAAGGGTCTGGATACATTTCTAGATGTAATATAACAAGTTATGGTGACTAGGATTCTTGAGCAGGGTCTGGATACATTTCTAGATGTAATATAACAAGTTAAAGTGACTAGGATTCTGGAGAAGGGTCTGGACACATTGCCAGATGTAATATAACAAGTTATAGTGACCAGATTCTGGAAAGGGTCTGGATACATTTCTAGATGTAATATAACAAGTTATAGTGACCAGATTCTGGAGAAGGGTCTGGATACATTTCTAGATGTAATATAACAAGTTATAGTGACTAGGATTCTGGAGAAGGGTCTGGATACATTTCTAGATGTAATATAACAAGTTATTGTGACCAGGATTCTGGAGAAGGGTCATGGATGCATTTCTAGATGTAATAATATAAAAAGTTATATTGACCAGGATTTCTGGAGAAGGGTCTGGATTACATTTTAGATGTAATATAACAAGTTATAGTGACCAGGATTCTGGAGAAGGGTCTGGACACATTTCTAGATGTAATATAACAAGTTATAGTGACTAGGATTCTGGAGAAGGGTCTGGATGCATTTCTAGATGTAATAATATAACAAGTTATAGTGACCAGGATTCTGGAGAAGGGTCTGGATACATTTCTAGATGTAATATAACAAGTTATAGTGACCAGGATTCTGGAAAAGGGTCTGGATACATTTATAGAGTGTAATAGTATATAACAAGTTATAGTGACCAGGATTCTGGAGAAGGGTCTGATACATTTCTAGATGTAAATATAACAAGTTAGAGTGACCAGGATTCTTGAGAAGGGTCTGGATACATTTCTAGATGTAATATAACAAGTTACAGTGACCAGGATTCTGGAGAAGGGTCTAGATACATTTCTAGAGTGTAATAATATAACAAGTTATAGTGACCAGGATTCTGGAGAAGGGTCTGGATACATTTCTAGATGTAATATAACAAGTTACAGTGACCAGGATTCTGGAGAAGGGTCTGGATACATTTCTAGATGTAATATAACAAGTTATGGTGACTAGGATTCTGGAGAAGGGTCGTTGATCCAGGGGTTTATTCTGATTGCCAGATTGGAGTCAGAAGGGAGTTTTTTTTCCCTAACATGAGGTCAATTGGCTTCTACCTCATGGGGGTTTTTTGCCTTCCTCCGGACCAACACTTTAACAATTTAGCAACACTTTAGCAAATGGGCTGAACTGGATGGACGTATGTCTTTCGGCCTGACAAACTATGCAACTATGTAAAAAATAAATCGTACCTTCCACATTAAATAATTCCTCAGTTTGTATTTATAATAAAGTATCCGGATATTATACTCTACAAAGATTTATACTCCAACTATGACTTACTTTTGTCTGACTGTAGTGTTTTTGTTTCTATAGCAGATTGCAGCTATAACAGGTGCATAATAAAGTTGTTCCAAAGAGCTTCCAAACAAGTATCAAATCACACTTTTTGTAAATGACGCTTTCATCTGAATGTCACAGCTATTTGTCGTGGCCTCAATGTTCCTGGGAATCTAACAAACATGATCTGACTTTATAGTAAAGGGACGAAGCTAAACAGTTATTATTAACCTACTATAAATGTCACACTTAGCATGCTTGCCTATGGGCTGAACATCTGCTAGTCACAGGTCTAAAACAATACAATGGGGCCGTCCTAGCCATTCATTCGTATGGGAGTTCCGAATATAGCGGAGCACAGTCACTCGGCTATATTCGGAACTCCTATAGAAGTGAATTGGGAGGACAGCCAAAAACGCACCTTACTCATTCTGTAACATGGTCAACTTGTAGCCGACTCGTGCCTTAAGATGACAATAGGCCTGGATGCCTACTCGAAAGACAATCATCCTGCCATGATTGCCTGCCGATTGAGGTTTACTACTAACCTAGATCCTGCTCCCTGCCCTACTGTCATGACAATGACACCTGTCAAATGGTGGTACCCTGTTTCCCCAAAAATAAGGCGGTGTCTTATATTAATTTTTGCTCCTAAAGACGAGTTAAGACTTATTTTTAGGGGATGTCTTATTTTTCCATGAACAAGAATTCAAAAAATTCAACATGTATTAATATACTGTAGTGATTTCATCACAAACATCAACAAAAGCAGCCAAACTCTGAAATGCATAAAAAAATGCACTAGGTCTTATTTTCGGGGGATGTCTTATTTTCGGGGAAACAGGATATATGTTAGAAAACAAGTAAAGTTTATTCATGCAGCTGCCGGGTTGGAAGTAAAAAGATGGGCAAGCATATGGACTTCACCAACTTTGACAGAAGGGCTGTGTCTTCCTGTATGAGTGGCATGTGACCGCTGAGGCCTGTGATTAGCTGCAGTGTCACATGACATCATGGGTGGGGAGCATCAGTAGCAGCGGAGGCATTGGGACAGATCTAGATTCAAAGATGAACTAATTTTTTTTCTCTTCAAACCCTTCCCTGGACAGCAGGTTCTTTTTTTAATAGAATCGACCCCTTTAAAATGGCAAGATGACTGAATTAGAGAGTATCTTCAAAACGGCAAGTCCTGTGGCATGTCTGGTCCAATGCTACTGTGAAACTACTGTAGGTCATATTTCTGTTAAAAAGGTTGTTCAGTATATAAAAAAATAAATCATTTAGGTACTGCAGCAAAAATAATAATAATAATAATAATGAAATTAATGATAATAAAAAACTCCTTCAACTGTTTTAAAGTGAACAGCTCTGAAACATAATGTAAGGCAGTGGCGTGTGACCTCTGCAGTCAATCAGCAGCTACAATGGTGATGTCCTGTTTGGCCAGAGCCCGGAAATACACAAAAGGCTATGTTCACACGGCAATAATTGCGGGAAGTATTTTGTCCGCAATTACGGCGTGTGCTCGGGAGCAGGAGCGGGGCCGGCAGCACGTCGGCCCCATAGACATTCATTATTCAATAATTGACTTGTTACTTATCTCCCCGCTTGCCGTATTGTGCAAGCAGGGAGAGGAGACGTAATCCATATTTCTCTGTGAGAACTCTGGATCAGCGTAATGACTGGGCTGTAGCTCGCCCCATATTTAGCGCAGTATGGCACGAAATACGGGGCGAGAAACTTCCCATTTTAAGCCGTGTGAACATAGCCTGAAGACCCAGGGATAGACACTGCAGAGCCAGCACTGGGATGGGGATGAGGAGGAAGGGGGGTATTAGTTTATTTTTTCTTATTTGGGCAGCAGTATCTTCATTTTGTTTTATTTACTGGACAACTCATTTAATGGCTATGATGGAAAGGTATCAGTGTCTATAGAGTGCATAACAGTATTCTGTGTATGAGCTGTAAAGTTGCAGAATGGTTGGAGTCTTCATGCCAACCCCTCTCCACCAATGAAAGCACCTACAATGAGCCCACGTGCATCAGAACGTTAACATTTTAACTTTATGGCTGATCACCAAACACGTCTTCTCCGATTGTCAGCTCTCTTAGGCTATGTTCACACGGCATAATTGCGGGGCGTAATTACGGCAGCCCGCCGGCCCCATAGACGTTCATTACTAGAGGCGCGTATTCGCCGCTAGCAATTGACATGTCATTTATCTCCCCCAGCGGCGTATTGTGCGAATGGGGAGAGGAAGCGTAATCCATAGTTCTCTATGAGAACTGTGGATTACCGTAATGACTGGGACGTATCTTGCCCCGTATTGAGTGCAGTATGGCGCGAAATATGTGCTGAAATACGTCCCAATTTCACCCGTGTGAACATAGCCTTAGTCAACAATAATTTAGACCAAATTTATTTATGACAACAACAATTCGGATCGGGTGACGTAACAACCTACATACTAATTAGAGCAGACCCAAGTACTTTTGATAACCCACAACAATGTTATCCCAGAAATGTAACCTGTGCTGTATGTTTGACTGTGCTCCTAACATTTGATGAAGAAAGACATAAAAGGCGTTTTTAACACCTTCAGTTAATTATACATATACTGATCTGAGAGATGTTTGTCCATAAAGTTTCACGCAAATGACTGTGCTGGGGGTAAAGACTGCGGGTTGGAAAATCTCATTCCCATAAACTGCAGTGCTTGTATTGTAAAGAAGTATTAAACTTCCTTTGACCAGAGAGTTCATCTCTGGCGTCATTTAGAGAAAAGCGAAAAGAAACCTAGCCTGTTGCTATGGAAACTCTTAGCAACCTATGTTTCATTAATTTTGTGCAGCTAAGGTCCATACCGGGTCCAAGAATTTACAATCCTATACCAGCTCAATACTCAAGGTTCCTTGTAAGCCATTAAAAAAATGTATCGTTACACACGGAGAGACTGGTTATCACTGTGAAGCAATGTGAGATTGGAATTAATGAAGCTTAGACCTTTCGAACCCTCGATAGCCTCTTATATGCAACAACAATCCCACTATCAGTTTGTGCTAAAATGTACAAGTCCGTTACACCATTATCTCTAGTAGTATAATGTTGTAACGTGTTAACCAAAGAAAGCAGTAAAATAGTAAAAAAATCAGGCGAGTATATTTGATGGTAAGCTTCGAGAAACGAAGTCTGTTCGTCAGTCAGGATGTTATACAAAAAAGTGAAAATTCACAGAATTTTTATATAAAATATAAAGTATAAAAATTTTGAATTTTAGTTTTTGTTATAACATCATTTCTGAGGAAGGGAGCTGCTACTCTTGAAAGCTTACTATCAAATATACTCATTTATCCTCTAAAAGGTATTGCCTGATTTATTCTCTCTCCTACGATTATCTCTCAACTTCTTAGACTCTCCAACACAGTTGGGGGCCAAAGGTTTTAAGGATTGCTAGTGTACTATTGTACCAGACACATATACAGTGAAGGAAATAATTATTCGATCCCTTGCTGATTTTGTAAGTTTGCCCACTGACAAAGACATGAACAGTCTATAATTTTAAGGGTAGAATATCCCAAATAAAATCCGGAAAATCACATTGTATAAATTATATACATTTATTTGCGTTTTGCTGAGAGAAATAAGTATTTCATCCCCTACCAACCATTAAGAGTTCTGGCTCCTACAGACCAGTTAGACTAATCAACTTGTTACCTGCATTAAAGACAGCTGTCTTAAATAGTCACCTTTATAAAAGACTCCTGTCCACAGACTCAGTCAGTCAGACTCTAACCTCTACAACATGGTCAAGACTAAAGAGCTTTCTAAGGATGTCAGGGACAAGATCATAGACCTGCACAAAGCTGGAATGGATTTCAAAACTATAAGACGCTGGGTGAGAAGGAGACAACTGTTGGTGCCATAGTAAGAAAATGGAAGAAATACAAACTGACTGTCAATCGACATTGATCTGGGGCACCATGCAAAATCTCCCCTCGTGGGGCATCCTTGATCATGAGGAAGGTGAGTGATCAGCCTAAAACTACACTACTTGTTAATGATCTCAAGGCAGCTGGGACCACAGTCACAAAGAAAACCATTGATCACATTAAGCTGTAATGGTTTAAAATCCAGCAGTGCCTGCAAGGTCCCCCTGCTCAAGAAGGCACATGTGCAGGCCCGTCTGAAGTTTTCCAGTGAACACCTGGATGACTCTGTGAGTGACTGTGAGAAGGTACCATGTACCGCAACATCCTGAGTGACAACCTCCTTCCCTCCACCATGACATTAAAAATGGGTCGTGGCTGGTGTCTTCCAGCAAGACACTGACCGAAAATATACAGCCAAGGCAACAAAGGAGTGGCTCAAAAAGAAGCACATTAAGGTCATGGAGTGGCCTAGCCAGTCTCCAGACCTTAATCCCATAGAAAATTTATTTTGGGAGTTGAAGCTCCAAGTTGCCAAGCAACCGCCTCAAAATCTTAATGATGTAGAGATGATCTGCAAAGAGGAGTGGACCAAAATTCCTCCTCACTTGTGCACAAACCTCATCATCAACTACAAAAAAAGTATGACTGCTGTGCTTGCCAACAAGGATTTTTCCACCAATTATTAAGTCTAGTTTGCCAGAGGGATCAAATACTTATTTCTCACTACAAAATGCAAATAAATTTATATAATTTATACAATGTGATTTTCTTGATCCAACCAACCAACCAAAGGGTGGAAGTGGCATAAGCAAAAGTGTCAAAGCTACCAAGAGGCACAAAATCTTTCACACAGGAGCACTGTTATCATTTTGATGGATCTTTTGCCTGTCTCATCAAGTTTTATGCTGCCTAAATTTCACAGTACTGCTAAACCTTCCCGGTTGTGTCTAACCATCGTACTAACATCAACACAGGTGATTTATGATATATCTAGGGTTTGTGAAAGCACTTCATACTGTACCTCACATCAGCCTTGTACGGACGTTAAAGACTATGAATGTACATGTGTAAATATTGGTTTAAAGGACAGGAAACAAGGAGAGTTGTGAATTGTGTACATTCCAAATGTCATTCCCTTTTTTTTCGTAATCTTTTACTTAATGACGTTAAGGATGGGATTTAAAGCAAAGACTCATTTTTGATAGCAAAACCTTGTAGTATGCTTAAAACTGTGCTAGACTGTAAAACATAACAGATATGCCTTCATAAGCTGGCAACATGGATGAAAACATGGCAGATAAAAATTTAGGGCAACATGTTAGAAAAGAGGCTCCGCCACGCCAGTTTTAAGGCGCATTAAATGAGTGTATAGTGTGCACAAATGAATGAACTTGTCATATGTGGGTTGCATAGCATATCTTAGGTGCATAACAGTCGCATAGCTGGCATATGTTAAGTGCATAACATAGGCGCTTGTGTGGCGCCTGGCGCAAACTGGTGCCTAGTTTAGATGTAGACTGTTCATACATATATAGAATAGGGCTACAACAAAATACACCAAAAAAGGCATAGCCGAAATCTCACAAGTTGCCCTTAAAGGGGTTTTGCCACGAAGTAAAATTGATGTGGGAAGTTTGAAAATTAAATATTAAACATTTTCACCATTCATCATTATTAAAAATTCTGCACCGTTTTTGTTTTAGCTGTTCCCTTAGTGATCTCCAGGGGATACGACCAGTGACGAGAGCTCCTCAGTCCTGGTTGCACATGCTCAGACATCACCTCTCTTCTCAGGTAGTTACTGAGTGTTCAAACCCCGGGTGCTGTCTTTCTTCTCCTGTCCTTTGGACCAGTTAGGAATAAGTCAAACAGTGCAAATAAAAAAAAAGAAATCTCAATAAGGTACGTGCATTGATAAAGAGGAAAAAAATCCACAGGTTAAGTTCTTGCAGGGATTTGAACCAAGGACCCTTGTGCTGTAAAGCAAAAATGTTACCTCTGAGCTACAGTGTAGCTACTTACAATTCTATACATAAACAGACCTTTCTGTGACTAGAGAGAGGAACGGCCTAGTGATGTCATCCTGCTGGGTCACATGATATGCAATTCAAACAAATCACACCCACCCCCTTCTAAGCACACATAGCTGGATGCAGGAGGTATGAAATGAGATTGTGGCAAAACCCCTTTAATGTTGATATATGTAAAGTGCATTTCTTGTGCCGTATGTAACCTCCTTTCTATGTGAAAGCTGTTGCCCATTGCCCTGTAAAACTACAAGACCCAGGATCCCTTGTTGTACTTTGTTTTCCTTCTTTTCTCCCAACCTTAGTGTCAGTGTAACACTAAGTGTAGTTTAAAAGCCTGTGGAGGCAAGACAAAAAGGTGTGGTTATAAAGGCTTCAGTGAAAAATCCAAACTCCCGTGGTTGACTGTACTTCTGGGATTGACACAGATCTCTTCGTCTGTCAAGATGCACAGAATTTAACTTCTTCTCATCAAATAGCTGATATACAACTGCATAAAGCCCGCATAAAATCTAATAAGCATGTATAAGAAAAGTGCCTACATGCAACATTGCTTCCCTAAATCACTTGTAATACAACTTTAATATAGCATTCAGTATTGGGCTCCACACAGTAAAAAAAAAAGAAAAAAAAGGATACAACAGGGTTCAAAAACAGGCATTAAATTAAAGAATGAAAAAAACTAAAAAAATTGGATCTTATCATCAATTCACAAGATAGACAAAAAGTCTCTGATTTTGGTTCCCCTTTGATCATGAGGGTATCCCATGTTTCCCATTTGCAAAAAGCAGTTATTGAGCAGACTGGTGGGTTATATAGCTCTATGTAATGGTTAAAGATACCTAAGCGCTGTACTTGGCTTCTTTTCAGCAGTCCTACAGACATTGACTAGAGTAGCAGTCAAGCATGCCTTTGCCCTTTAAAAAGGGGATTTGGCACTTCATACCTGCCATCAGAGGCTTATTACCTATCCTACTGATGTGTAATATACTGGTATTATGTATAAATATATGTGTGGTCAATAACAAGAACTGGTAAATTATGTATTTATTCCAAAAACTGTATGGAGGACCGACATATATTTATATATGTGTGGATTATATATGATTCAGGTATCAGTATCGGAAAGAATTCTTTAGTTAGAGCAGTCAAATAGAATGCTTTTCCATAATAAGTAGTAAAGGCAGATATGACCGCATTCAACAATGGCTATAAGCTTATCTCACCACAAATGGCCATTGAGAGTTATAAATAGTTAATTTATTAAGCAACAAATTTCATAAGACAAGCCTGAGAAAGGTTGAACTTGATAGATATGTCTTTTTGAGTGTATCGAACTATAAAATTTTAAGTCGTTAGCAAATTTTTGTAATTTTGTTTTAGCTAAATCCTAGTCATGGAAAATCCAAGATAAACACAGGAAAGGGATGGCACCACTAATGAAGAAGAACTAGTGGTCCAGCTGACAAAATGGATGTCTGTTTTGATGTTGGAAATCATATGTTAAAGATAAACAACTGCTCTCAGTGCTATTCGCCAGCTACACTTATCAGTGACAAAAACAATAAAGGAACACTAAATGATATATAGAGGGCAGGAGCATTTTTCAGGTTAACTAAGGCAGTCTTTACTCCAGACACAGAAAACAAATGTGTGGAACTCCACAGCTTGCTTCAGCCCAGCTACAAATTAAACACATTAAGTACTTGGTGGTACCTGAATTGTTCTGCAAAGACATAAAGCTGGTTTGTCAAGGACTCATGCACTGAGGATATGGCGTAGGCTGGAGCCAGTTGTAGTGCCAGCCTTCCAGGCTCTGCCACCCACAGTTCAGCTTCCACACACACCCAGCTCTTTGATTGTTCTAGTAAAAGCACAGCCCGGATCAGCCACATCAGCGGATACATTAATATACCCAATAGCAGTAGCAAGGAGCTCGTAGAGAGAATTGTGGCAAGGCACAGAAGGTTACAAAAGAACTTCTGCAGCACTCAAGGCTCCTAAGAGCACAGTGGCCTCCATAATCTTTAAATGGAAGAAGTTTGGAACGACCACAGCTCTTCCTCGACCTGGCCGTCCAACCAAACCAAGCAGTCGTGGGAGAAGAGCCTTGGTGAGAGAGGTAAAGAAGAACCAAAAGACCACTGTGGCTGAGGTCCAAAGGTGCAATAGGGAGATGGGAGAAAGTTCCACAAAGTCAACTATAACTGCAGATCTCCACCAGTCGGGGCTTTATGGCAGAGTGTGCCAACGAAAGCCTCCCCTCAGTGCAAGACATATGAAAGCCCACATACAGTTTGCAAGGAAACACATGAAGGACTCCCAGACTATGAGAAATAAGATTCTCTGGACTGATGAGACAAAGATTGATCCTTTTGGTGTTAATTGTAAGCGCTATGTGTGGAGAAAACCAGGCACTGCTCATCACCTGCCCAATACAATCCCAACAGTGAAACATGGTGGTGGCAGCATCATGCTATGGGGGTGTTTTTCAGCTGCAGGGACAGGTTGCAATTGAAGGAAAGATGAATGCGGCCAAGTACAGAGATATCCTGCATGAAAACCTCTTCCAGAGTGCTCTGGACCTCAGACTGGGCCGAAGGTTCTTCTTCCAAGAAAAGGACCCTTTTACAATGTTTTACTTTGGCAGCCTTTCTCATTCTAATAATCTGCACACACCATAAAGGACTGTACATTGCTCATTGTAAATGTCATCCTCCCTAATCTCACTGACCTAATAAAGGGTATGACCACTTTGAATGTCATTTTAGTTTATAATAAGATACAACTGATAAAAACACATAAATTTTTCAACATGTATTATAGCCCTGAGTTACATTCACATTTTTTCTGCCTCCTGTTGGTAACAGCAAGATTGTCCACACAATGTAGCTGAAAGCTATGTGATCTTGGAAATGGAAATGACAGCCGCAAGCTGATATCACTGTGACTGTATATGATTATTTTTTCCTCTAACTTATCTGCCCATTCATTAAAAGCAACAGAAAGGTTATAATACTTTAACTTCAGCTGCATATGTATAATTACATGGCATAATAACACCTTAACTGTCCATATGATTTTCCTATTTGTTTGAGAAACCTTTATAATTAAGGTTCTATCACAATATGGTGTTCTGAAATTTGGGATCCAGAAACTATTCTCTAGAATAATGTCATATCTCTACTTCTACAATCTCATATCCACGGTCCATAAATCCTCTGTACAAAAGCTATTAAATCACTTCTAACACCAAAACCAATCACACTAAGCAACAGCCATCAAATGAAAAGGTTAATCTTCATTTAGACTTGAAAAGACCATTTTAACTTAAAGCGCACCTACCAGGCGGTTTATGCGACCCTATCTGAGAGCAGGATATGATGGAGGAGGAAAAGCTCTATAGGTTTACAGTACGTAATTTGAAGCAGAATTTCTGAGGAAAATCAGCATGTGTGATTAACAGTTTGCTCTATACACATACTGTACAGGAAAAGCTGTCAATGGCGATACCAGCAGGACTTTCAATGCTACTTAAAGAGTCTTATAAGGATTTACTCTGCTATTTAACATAGAAATCCTACTCCAAATCATGTAAATTTATATATCTGGAAGCTCAGCTACTCTCCCTCTATCACATTCTGCTCTCAGATAGGATAACATAATGACAGCACCTGGGGTTAAACACTCAGTAGCTGCCTGAGAGGAGAGGTGATGTCTGAGCATGTGCGACCAGGATTGAGAAGCTCACAGCCCTGGTCATATCCCCAGGAGACGAGTTGTAAACAATGTATCACTAAAGGAGCAGCTAAGACAAAAACGGCCCAGAATTTTTAATAATGATGAAAGGTGAAAATGTTTATTTAATTTACAAACTTCCCACATCAATTTTACTTCGTGGCAAAACCCCTTTAAAGCTTTATACATAAAGAAAGAAACAGGGTGCTGAGGTTGGAAGGGAAGAGGGTACACAACCACACCAAAGGATCCTGGAACTTGTAGTAGTTACGGGTATCAGGGAAACAGATTTCAAGTAAGAAATTCTGCTGCTCAGCTGCAGGGAAGAGACGCTACATCCAAAAATATATACAAACAGCATTAATTAGCACAAAAAAAAAAAAATCACAAAAAGATTTTTACACATATACATGCAGACTTGGTTGAGGCAGTGGCTTATCTCTCTTTAGAACTAAGATTTGCCCAAGTTGAAATTCAACAATTCCTTTAATTAAAAAAAAAAAAATGACAATCAAACGCCTGAAATACATTGGATGATCACCAGGTCCTGCCTAAAATGTGTATGGCCACCTTTAATGCTTTAGTTCTGGTATCTAATTTTCTAATTTGCTCTAAGTGAATGAGAATTCATGTCTACATCAGAGGCTGAAAACCTGTAAAGGCTATAACTGCTTGCTAAAATCGCATCTATTTTAAAAAAAGATTTCTGTAACATTTAGACTGGAGGATAATTTATCTTTTGTATACTGATGCATACCATCAAACTTTCTGTATTGGAGATAGCTGTCCATTTACTTCACATAGGCTTGCCTGGACTGATACAATGGAAAAGGCATTTCAGCTTTGCTAGAAGGGCTCAGTCATGATTGGTTCTCAACCTCTCAGCATTCTCCTATTTACTTGAATGGGAAAATACTGCAATAGCTCGCATAGCTGCATTTGCAAGTACAAACAACACTAACCAGATGTGAACATTGAAGAAGTGGCATTGCAGGTACAAGCGGCATGGCCCTTTCAGTCAGTGGATCGGCAGGGATGTTAGGAGTCGGACCCCTGGATAACCCTTTAATGTTTTGATATAAATATATGCATAAAGGATACTAGAAAGTTGCACAACATCGTATTATACAATAAATAAGCTTTACCTATAAAGCATAATTTGATAATAGGCCATTTCCTTTTCCCTTCCTTTAGGCTCTTTCCTTTTACAATAAGGTTTAGATTTCACGCACTATTTTATTAGATCTGTAGAAGAAGCCAATAGCCATAGCTTATATTTTAACCCATTCCCAACAACTGACATCATGTTGTCTATTTACATGGAGCAGACTCAGGAGCTTAGCCCCTGCCAAACATACCGATGCCAGTTGTTCATTACATGTGAAACTCTGCATCATCGTCTGGGATTGGTGATAACCAACAAGTACTGCAATGTATAGCACGAGTGGCATAGTGATCGCATGCTCAAGCCCCCCTTTTAGGACTAAAAAATGTTTGCCATATGTAAAAAAAATAAAAATACCCCTTTTCTAATTTATAATATATATAAAAAAAGGCTGAATTAATATAATATAACATTACTTGGCCTGCATATTGCATGCTGAAAAATAAAAAAAAACAAAGTCGCATGTATCACAAAACTGAACCAATAAAAAAACAACAGCTAAGCCCTCATGCATCTCTAACTACTTAAATATTTTAAAGTTATTTGTTTCAGAAAATGGCGATACATGATAAATCAAAAATACAAAGTTTTTTTTTTTAAAAGTAGTAAAACAACAAAAAGTAAAGAAATCTTGCATCACTGGTTGGTGATCTCTGTAATAAAATCTAACAAAAAAATGGCCCAGTTGCTTTTTTTCCATTCCACCAAATAAATAATTTGTTTGGAGGTTTTGCAATAAATTGTATAGTACTATAAATGGTACCATTGCAACATAAAACTTGTCATGCAAAAAAACGAGCCCTCATACAGCTATGTTGATGGAAAACTAAAAAAAGTTATGGCTCTTGGATGTTGAGAGTGAATAAACTATAATGCACATAGCTGTAACAAAATGTGTGGAGAAGTCTGTAGATGAGTAATAAAAGCCAACTGCTGCTTGTTTTTCTTAACCCTCAAAAATACATGCATGCTGAGCTCAATTGAGAATTCATGTTTTGTGAATAGGGAGAGTATAGAAAACCATTGCCAGACTCTTTTAGGGGCAGGCTTAGTTTCCTGAGAATAAAAGAATCATGCAGATCAAATTTGACTCTTCAGTCTTCAACTGCCTAAACATCTGCTACTGGGAGAGTTGAGAGGGACAGTATGGGCCCGTTTACACGGCAATGGACAAATATTGGTAGGTTTATCCGGTATTTGTCCGGTTTAGATGCACGGCCGCGCGGGGGAGGGGGGCTTTGCCCTCCCACTTCACATTCACTTGCACATATTCTGTCCGAAAACCGGACGGAAGAATGTGCATGTTGAATGTCTTTCGGGCGGCCCGTGGGCGGAAAACCCGTGCAGTGGGGACAAGCCCTATGGGTACGTCTACAAAGCAGTATACAAATACCTGTGGTTTTCGGGTTTAAAGGGGAACCACCCAGTATTTTTACATTGTTTTCGTGGTTTTGTGGGACGGTTCTGTCCATGGTTTGCAGATTTGCCCATCCCCCTCAACCACTGATGTTCATATTTTGCCCGAAAACTGGGTGGAAGAATGAACATGTTCTAAGCTTTTCCGAAAGCGGGCGGTGAAAAAAAACGTCCAACAGAAAATCCGTTCAGTGGGGACTGCTGCATGGATTTTCTATTAAATCCTATGATGATGGTTGACAGTCGGTTTACAGACGGCTTTCAAATCCAAAAACCGTCTGTAAATCCGACTGAAAATCTTGCCATGGGGACAAGCCCTAAGGAGACCCCCACTGAAAGGTTTGGTGGAAACCAGCAGGTTCGACAGACATTCCCTAATGTGTATGGCTAGGTTTTGGCAGTAAACATGCAAGAACAATCTTGCCAGCTTTAATATTTAAGAAATTCACTGCTTAGGTTGGCGTACCTAGAGCATGCTTGAAATAGTAAAAAAAAAAATCCAGATGAACAAGGAAAGTTAAAGAGGATTTATCACCAATATCTGTTTTTTTTTTTACATGTTATTTTCTTCTCAGTGTTTTCTATTTTCTGACTGCAAAATTTTTACGTCTGTTTTCCGTATATGATTATGGGGAAAGCCATCCTGTCTGAGCTGCTTTTAACAGCATTTAGTGAGATACTTTACTGCCGCTACATTAATATAGGGTTCTGTGGACAGGAGATGACTCTTTGACTTTTATGAGAGAGTTTGCTAGTCCAGCTCTGTGAAGTGGGAAGAAACCACTGTGCAGGAAATTGGAAAAGGTAAACTGTGACCATCACCTATCGTGAATGGTGGATCCTGCGTTATTTATACATTAGTGTCACATTTTAGTGTAATCTTGCCTTTGATAATAATGAGGAGAATGCCGAAGTGATTTCTACAGAACAGGAAGCGTTAGTCTATTATTAGGATACAAAGAAAGAAATACACAATCTATTCTCAACCCAAAAGTAAATGTGTAAATTGTGTGGAGCGAAAAGTCTATCCTCCAAATTAATCAACACCACCAAGAAATTCTCCCAGACACTGCTTTTAGGTGTAATATGCTTCTTAGGGAGTCTCTGTCTTTTTTTTTTTTAAAAAG